>WAAE01024441.1:48976-220837 GCA_013400495.1 Nicator chloris
TTGGGCTGGGTTGGGCTGGGCTGGGTTGGGTTGGGCTGGGTTGGGTTGGAAGAAACTTTAAAGATGACCCCATCCCACCTCCTGCCATGGACAGGGACACTTCCCACTATCCCAGGTTGCTCCAAGCCCCATCCAACCTGGCCTTGGACACTTCCAGGGATCCAGGGGCAGCCACAGCTTCTCTGGGCACCCTGTGCCAGGGCCTCACCATCCTCACAGGGAAAAATTTCCTCCTAATATCCCATCTAACACTGCCCTCCTTCAGCTTAAAGTCAGCTTAAAGTTTTTTAGTCCCTCCATGCCCTGGCATTGACCTGTCTGCCTAAAATGTGTTATTTTATTGGGAATTAAAATTTAAAAGGCACGAAGAGGAAGAAAAATTAGAAAGACAGCTGCGTGTAGGCTGTATTTATGTAAATGGACTCATTTCTAAAAACCAGGTCATGAATGAAGTGAGAATTTTGTATAAATTCCACATGAAATGCTTCAGATTTTTAGCTGTTGTTTGTGCCCTCTCCTTTCTTCTGTCTTGTGTCTTAGAGTAAAATCCTCACTAAAAATTTTTTTAGGATTGGCTGTGGTAAATGCTGCTGTCCTTGGAGCCTGCAAAATAAACTGTAATTTACTGACTTGATATTAATTAATTGACATCAAAATGTGCATCAAAACACTGGAGTATGTCCATTTTGTTGTAAAATGGGAGAGCCAGATGAGGAAGCATTTGCTAAATACTAACAGAAAGAAATCAGAGCTTAGGCAAGGAATTTTTTGGCTTTTATACAGACAAGGTGAACAGCTAAAATGATTAATGAAAAAGCCAAGTAAAATATGAAGGATTTTTTCACTCCTCACTGCAGTCTGATATTGAAACACTAGGGAGAGCTCCTGATCCATGGTTTCGTTTTTCCAGAGGCTTTTTTGGAGAGCCGAGCCTCCGCACGTCCTAGCAGTAAATAAAAGAGAAACTTTCAACAGAATATTGCCTTTTACTCCACATCACAGCAAATTTGTGGCTAGTTAAAGTTGAAATGTAACTTAATACAAGAATTAAACAATTTTCTCAGTAGTGGATTAACAAAATGCTGATTTTACAAATCTTCATCTGCTGCTTACCCCAAATTTTTTTCTTACCAGTAACAGTTGCAGGTGTTGGGAACCCACTTAACACAACTTTTTTTCTTTTATTCCACTCTGAGAACAGCACAGGAGTTTTACTACGATATTAGAATTTTGATCATGCATTTTTGGAATATCTTCCCTGTCGCAGTGGTCCCAACTATTCTAAATTTCCTTTGTGGTATTTTGGGAGGGTTTGGGTAAATGAACCACAAGCAGTAGCAGCATTTCCGTTCCTTGATTGGATGAGCAGCTCTGGCATGAATCACATTCTTGTGTGTGTACAGATCCTCTCTGGAGCCTCAAATATGCACCCCTGAGATCTCCAAACTAATTTCTTATGAGTACTTCTGCTAAAAAAAGCAATGCCTGGATGTTTGCTGGGAGCCAAGCTAAAGTCTATCTGTCCCAGGCTCCTGCAGGAATCCCTTTTGTTACACAGTAATTTGAATAATTTCCAGTCCAGCAGCCTGCAAACTCGTTTGGGCTTGGTACTCAGGCTGTGTGACAAAGTCAGTTTATTGAGAGCTGCAGAACTACAAAAATAATTGAAAATGGTTAATGTTTGGATTGAGGAATAAGGCTGAAGTCAGACAGAAGTGTGCAGGCCTTGTGTATGAGGTCATGTGTATGTAGATATATTAAGAAAATACATTTTTTGGTCGCTGTCCTGACCATTTTTTCAGCCCTCAGCATTGCTGCCATCAAAAATAAGGCAATTTTACTCTATATTTGCATCCCAGCCCTGGAGAATGGCAAGTTCCCACATGGTCTTCTAATATATGTTTGACTCAGAATTAGATTAACTGATCCAGACCTTGCTGCAGGTCTGGAGTGCAGCTTTTGGACTTAAATCCATGTTTTGGAGTACCAAGAGGATAAAATCTTGGGGTTTAGACTAAATCTGCCCAGATCTGGTCTAGTGGAAGTGTCCCTGCCCTTGACAGTGGAATTGGGCCTAGATAATCTCTAATGTCCCTTCCAACCCAAACCATTCTGTGATTCTATATTTCTATGATACTGGACATTTCAAAAGAAGGAGCAGGAAAATCTGCAGTGCACAGGCCTAGCTAAACCTTCTCAAATTTTAATGGCACCCAGCAGACCTCATTTCCATTGAGTTCTCTCTTCTTAACAACAGTTCTGGTGGTGAGGACCTCCACCCATGCCTCAGAAACAAAGATTCAGAGAATTTGAGTAAGGAATGAGTTTAATGAGACCCGTGAGGAGCCCATTATTTGAGCTGGACTCGAATTTACAGCTCGTCCCCATCTCTCCTGCACCAGCCTGGGTCACACAGGTTTTGCTGCACAGGTGAGCCTCAAGAGGAGGCAGCTGGTTTGGATGTTACCATTTCTCCAGTCACGTTCCCCACGTTTTAAGTGGGAGGAATCCTCCTGGAGCTGCAGCTCCCAGTGACAGAGGCTTGCCAGGAGCGGGCAGTGAGCGCGGGCGGCCGGAGAACAACGCTCCTCATGTGCTTCCAAACAGGTGTCTGGGGCCTCTTTGTTTTCTCCTATTGTTTGTGGGTGCTCTCAAAGTTTAATCCTTTATTTATTGAGGCACGTTTTCCCTTCTAATGTTTATGCATGAGCAAATATCTATTCACTCCAGCACGACTCTAAGGTCACAGTTGTTGCTAACGTGAGTGTCACTTCTGTTGATTGCTCTGTTTCGTTCCCCTCTAACAATGCTCTTCCTTTTTTTTGAACAACTGCTCTCATTAGAGTGATGTTGTTTAATGACAATGTCTAATTGTTGGAGCCTCTGCTTCCCCCTTCCAGATGTGTGGTGAGGTCTTGTTTGTGGTACAGGATGGGTCAGTGAAAACATTCAGGGTTGGGTTGGGAAACAGAGCAGGGATTGATTGCAACAGGAACATTCAGTCGAAATTAGGTACAGTGAAATTGCAGGGGGAAGTAAAAATTATTTTTAATGGAGATTCTGGAGAAGAAGTAAGGCCAAGTATTTCCTTTCAGTTAACCTACAGTTAAAATATTTGGCTGTTAAGAGCATTCATCTTCTATGATATCAAACTTGTGTTGTCGCCAATGTCAGTTTTGTTCTTCCCTCCTGTAGCAGACTGTCCCTGAACCTTGAATCTCTTTCAAAATTCAGAGGTATTTAAAATCTGGATTTAAAATGTATTGTGCCTGAGGGCTGCTCTTACTTCACATGTTCATGTCATTTGAATGAAGACCTTGAGGTCTACCCAGCCATCAAAGGTATTGGAATTTGCTCTTCTGGAGAAACATTAACATTTTTCACTGGGGGGAATGGAAAGGTAAGATTCCAATGGAAATTGTGTCCTGCCTTTCCAGCAGCCCTAGCAAGCATTTCTCATCCTGTTTCCCTTCCTACTGAAGGCATGCCTTCCATATTAGAAGCCTGTTATAAATTACAAACGTCCAGAAGGAAGCTTTGAAACATTTGTGGCTCTAAGATATTCCTGTGCTCTCTTTCAGATCATCACTCAAGCTTTATCAAAAATATCTACAGTCTTATGTTCATGGGTTTTTTTTGAGGGAAGCTAATTATAGATACTAAAACTAGCTAAAGTGGAGGAGGGGTTTGTGAGGTTTGGTTTTTTTTTTTTCCTTTTTTTTTTTTTATGGTGGAGGCACCAAGCCAAGCTCCTCATACAAGGTTGCACAGTTTGTTGCCCGGGGAGCAGATGGAGGGAGGTGCAGGGACTCTCTCAAGTAGAGCTGGCTGGGAAAATGTGCATCTGCTTTGTGAAAAATAGGGACACTTTGGAATACGTGTGGCTGCCAGAGTGGAGCTCTAGGGCTGGTGCTGCCGTGATGGATGGGGGGAGAAGGCAGCTTCCTGCAGCAGCAGCAGCTTTGCTCTCAAAGACAAGCTCTCAGTGATGTCAGGTGCTGCTTTTGCAGCAAGATCTGAGCCCAGAGGACTGAACACCCCACAGAGGGGGGGAATAAGGAGAGGGGTGTTTGCCTGTGCAAGTTGCTCTAAAATGTTTGTAGTTGTTTTTCCGTATTTTCCAGTTATTTGAAAGCACAATAATAAAGCCTAAAATTCCACAGGGGCATGTAGGGACAGGATAAGGGGGAATAGCCTTAAGCTGGAGGAGTGCAGGGTTAGATGAGGATATTATTAAGAAATATTAGGAAGATATTAGGAAGAAATATTAGGAAGAGGTATTAGGAAGAAATTCTTCCCTGTGAGGGTGGTGAAGCCCTGGCACAGGTTTCCCAGAAAAGATACCCCATCCCTGGACCTGTCCAAGACCAGGTTGGAGCACCTGGCATAGTGGAACTCCATGGCAGGGGGTGGAACAAGATGATCTTTCAGGTCCCTTACAAGCCAAAACATTCTGTGATTCTCTGAAAATGTCACTGAAGACCTGCTGTACCCATGGTTTTGATAAATTCTGGTTCAATGTTAACTTCATCTCAGATGCTGAAGGATTTCCACTGTCCCAACATGAGAGACCCTGTTCCTGTGGTTTCAGCTTGACACAGTGAAGGGTCTTGCTTGGATCAACCTTGGCTCTGCTTCACAAGGTTGTAAGAAGTACAGAACTACAGAATTAATTACAGAATTACAGAATTACAGAGCTGTGTCACTGCTTCTTAGAATTACAACCCCATTTAGGTTGGAAGGCATCTCTGGAGCTCCCTGGTCCAACCTTGGCTTCCAGCAGGATACACTTCCCAGTCAGACCACGTGGCCTGAGGACTTTATTAGCTGAGTGCTGAAAATCCTCAAGGACAGAGATTCCACAGACATTCCAGGCACCTGTCCCGGTGCTGCACCAGCCTCACATTGAAAAAAGCTGTTGCTTATTCCTCCCCAAATTCCCCTTGGTGCAGTTTGTATCCATTGCCTCTTGTCCTTCCCAGTCTGGTTTTGTCTTCCCCATAACCTTTGTCTAGACAGCTGAAGGCAGGAATTTGATTCCTTGCAATAACCTTTCTAATTTGGTGCAATTGGAACAGGAAAGGAGGATGACTGCAGCCAAAGGATCACTCATTTCAAGTTGGCCATATATTCATGGATATTTCCCTGCTGACCCAACTCACCCCATGGAACAGATTTCATCAGCACACTCCTATCCCCCAGGTTAATTCCTCTAAGCAACGCACCCCAGAGAGCAGAATTTTCCTGCCTTTTTCATTTTAACTGCTCTAAATTAGATAATTACTTAAAGCCCTGACAGATTTACAAGAGTAATTGCCTAATTTTATGATGCAACACTACCGAAAACAAAGATTTTTTGATTTAAATCAGGTCTCGAAAAGGAAAGTCTCGCTGGAAGTGTTTGAATAATGCCTGAAAAATACAGTTCAGCTGCACAACAGTTCCCTGAAGTTCAGGGGGTCTCTGGGGAAGAACCAGTTTAGATTCTGGCCCAGCCAGCTCTGGGGAAGCAGCACAGGGAACTGGAGATGCTTGGAACATAAACCCCTCAGTAAACAGAGAAGTGTAGGACGAGAGGGAGGACACAAGTAAGGAGAGCCACAATAATGATTTAAAGACCTTGATGAACCCTTTATCAGCAAGATGAGTTCAATTTCCAACCAACTTCTTGGGGTTTTTTTCTACTTTTCTCTCCACTTCTAGTCATTCAAAACAACTGCTTGTTCCAGCAGTATCGACCCTGGGTTGAATTTGATCCACTCTGTCCTCTTTCATTTTGACTGGCAGCACTTTTGGGCTCTCTAAACAGTGGGATACTCAAGAATAAGTGCATATATTGGAAAACAAAATAGTAAAATACAAAATTATAGGAAATTTGTCTCTTGCCATTGTTACATTCTGCTCAAGCGTTTTTTTGACTCTCCTCACAACTGAAAAATGTCAAAATGGCTGTTGTAAATCAAACAGCAGGGTTTTGGCTCCTCTGTCCCTTCCTGATGTGCAAGTGAGGGGTCCCAGTTACTCCCTACACGTGGCATTTTTTTCCCCTTGCAATGAAATCAGCCCCCAGCTAAATTTCTTCCTGTCTTTAGCACTGCTTTCAACACATCAAAGGGGATCCTGGAGCCAGGTGGGTTTAAGAGTTATGATTTTATTGTGCTCAATCACTTCAGAATCCCTTTTTCATGGGCATGCTGGGAGAAATAATGGACTTTTCTGCATGTCCACGAGATCTGTACCAAAACCAGCCTGCCTTCAAACCAAGAGGGCTTTTATTCCAAGAGCTTTTACCCCAAGGGGAAGATCTAAGAACTGTGCAGGTTCTGCATTTTCCCTGCAAAGTGAATCCAGTGGGTTGAGGACTGCACAATTCATCAGGTGGTTCAGGGAGCTGGATGGATTTCTTCCTGCAACAGGAACCATCTGACTTGGAACAAGGTGCTGAATTTCTGGGTAGCTGAGCTAGGTTGCCTTGCCAGAGCAGGGGGAAGGTGGGATTTGGTGAGGGATTTGTGCCATCTGCTCCAGGGCAGTACCTCAAAAAGGTGGGATGAGGCACTTCCTGGAGGTGCCAGTCTCCCCATTTCCTGGGAAAGGAAGCCTGGAAGAATAGTTGGGATCCAAGGAGACAACACTGTGCTAACTGAGCAGCTGGAGCTTACTCTCCAGCTTAAGAGGAGTGAAAATCAATGAAATTGAACCTCCATGGCTCACATTTTAGTTTTCTTACCCATCTTTGGTCAGACCAAGCAATTAAACAACTGAACAGGATATTCCACTGAAAGCTGAAGGAATTCCAGAATGCTTTGAGTTGGAAGGGACCATGAAGAGCATCTCCTTCCTCCCTCTGCCATGGACACTAGGATCACACCTGGATGGATCTCGTCTAAAAAACATCAAGATTTTATCCTCTTGGCACTCCAAATCAGGGATTTACCTCTAAAAGTTGAACTCCAAGTGGCTTTTTCTGCTTTTTGAACATAAGGGACCAGATGCAAATATTTCCACAGCAAGTAAAACAAATCATAGAACCCTGGAATGTTTGAGTTGCAAGGGACTTTAAAGATCATCATTCCAACCCCCTGCCATGGGCAGGGACACCTCCCACTATCCCAGGTTGCTCCAAGCCTCATCCAACCTGGCCTTGGACACTTCCAGGTGTCCAGGGACAGCCACAGCTTTTCTGGAGCACCTAAAGGAAGGCCCTAAAGTTGTTGCAGAAGTAAGAAACACAGAATCCCAGAATAAGCTGAGTTGGTAGGGATCCACCAGGATCATCGAGTCCAACTCCTGCACAGACACCCCAACAATCCCACCCTGTGCCTGAGAGCATTTTCCAAACACTCCTTGGACTCTGTCAGGCTGTGACCACTTTGATCCAAGGTGCTGATATGTTTTTACTTTTAGATACTGACAGTGCAGCTCTTTTATTGCTGTTTGCTGTGGTGGCTCCTCTGCTGAGCCAGTGTTTTTTTCAGTACCAACCATCCCACTGCAAATTGCTATGGCAATAGAGATCAAGCACAAAAACAGTCCTGCCCAAACATGTAAAGATTTATTTACCCACATTATTGGACTGCATACTTTCTCAGGAATATTTTTGGGCTAGCAGACTCAGAACAGAACGAACTGAAAAATTGTGTTTAGTATGAAATATATGGATGGCAAAATGACAGGTCCTACATGCCCAGTTATCCCAGGAGGATTGACTTGCAGAAAATAGGTATTGTACATATTTCAAAAAAACAAGAATCCTTCCCGTTACAACAGGGCCACTCAATCCCTGATGGTCTCATTTAATTTTTTGGGGGAAAAAAATCACTCCAGAGTCTGCCATACTAATGAGGGACAAGTTTACCCTGTTAACCACCTTGGCTCCCTGCTTTCTGTGATCTGTGATTGACCATGCTGGTTAATTCCCAGGCCCTCTAGCAGAGGGAAAAATCAGCTCTTTTGGGAGTGAAGGCTGGGTTTGGTTCATTCCAGGATTTCTGTAATCAGCACAGACAGGTCTCTGTATTGTGTGTCGTCCAAGTTACATCTCGAAAGGATTCCAGGAGAAAAGCTACTCTGGCCATATGTGCCAGGGACTGCCAAGTGTTTGAGAGAATTATGATTCTTTTAGTGAAAAAGTAGCCATTTCTCGTTGAAAGCTGTGCCAGGGGAGGTTTAGGTGGAACAAGAGGAAGCATTTCTCCACTGAGAGGGTTTTCAGCAGCCCATTCACCAGGGGCTTCCCTGAGAGCCTGGGGTTGCTCCCTGGGTTTAGCACAGAAGTAGGATTAGGATTAAGGGGAAAAAAAATCCAATAAAAACCCACTTCTTGATGTTTTCAAGCTTCCTAAAGCCCAAACCTTTAAACAGAAGAGTTGCCTTTTAGAAATTCTGTGCCACTGCTAAAGTGAGAATCCTTCAGAACACACTGCTGTGTTTCAGATGTGCTTCCTCAGCACCACTTTAAATCCTGTAAATCACCACATATTGTCTGAGTGTCACTACTGAGCCTCAGACTGAGACTTCTCTTTCCTTAAATCATACCAGAGTTACCCTTAAAATGCTTTCAGTGCATGCATTTATGTGAAAATAAATAGAGCTGAATTGAGTGTGGCAGAGCGCTTTCTTTCCAATTAAACCATGTAATTTATCACTGAATTTTATTCACAAACTCATATTTCAACAAGTGATTTTTCATATCATCTTTTAATTAAAGCTGATTTACATCCCTGTGGAAGCTCTTAAAATGAACTACCATTATCATAAGTCCATAATCAATCACTTGTAGAGTGTTAACAGACCAGTAACTGCAGATATTTTTCCCCCAACTATTTATTAGGAAGCATTTGTTAAATTTCTTTATTTACAAGCATCTCTCTGCTTTGGCAATCGATCTCAGAATCAAACTGAGTCTAAACATTTGTGGTTTATATCAGTGATGGTGCCCTCTGTGTTTACTGGGAAGTGAATTTATACCACACTTGAGCGCACTTTGGAACCATGAGTGGAATAATTTTGTGATTCGATTTTCTGCCATGAAAACATCTTCTGGGAGGAGCAGAGGAGGCCTTCCATGAAGACTTGAGGATGTGGAGAGTGGAAGAACATCTGGTTTTGGGGTGCAATATAAAATGAGAAGGCCTGCACTTACCTGGTTGAACATGCAAAAAGAGGGAAAAGTGAAACAGCTGAACAACCAAAATGGTGAAAAGGTGTAAAAAAACTATTGCAGAAGGTGTGGGCTCTGTTGTAATTCCTGTTTCTTGGGTCACAAATCAGGTGTCAGCTGGGGTTGCTCCCTAAAGCATGAAAATATGTCATTTTGATATTTTTGATATTTGTAATATCACCAAGCTGGTGAAAGGTTTAGCCATAGAATCCTAATATGTTGCCAAGTTCTGGTTGTATCTCCTCTAACCTCAGCACTGCCTGGGCTCTTGGTAAGGTTATTGTATCTTCTTTGTAGGTGAGATGCAGCCAGGTGGCACCTTCTCCTTCCTTGTGCTCCAGAACTAAAATATTTCTGGCTCAGACTCATTTTTTGGATCCTTTATGTATCGCACTGGCATCGACTGAATTTCTTTCCATTGCCTTTTTTCCATCACCACAATAAATTGACAGCAAAGTGAAGATGGAGGAATGAGTCTGATTCCAGGAGAAAAGCTGATCTGGCCTCATGTGCCAGGGACTGTCAAGTGCTTGAGAGAATTATGATTCCTTTAGTGAAAAACTAACAATTTCTCCTTCAAAGCTGTGCCAGGGGAGGCGTAGATGGAACAGGAGGAAGCATTTCTCTGCTGAGAGGGTTGTCAAACACTGGAACAGGCTTCCTAGAGAGGTGGTTGGTGCTCCAAGACTGCCAGGGTTTAAAAAGCATTTGGACAATGACCTTAACGTGAGCTTTGGTCAGCCCTGGATTGGTCAGGCTGTTGGATCAGATGATCAATTCTCTTCTCTTCTCTTCTCTTCTCTTCTCTTCTCTTCTCTTCTCTTCTCTTCTCTNTGGGTTGGAAGGGACCTTAAGTCCAGTTCCCCTCCCCTGGCCTAAGCAGGGACACCTTCCACTATCCCAGGTTGCTCCAAGCCCTGTCCAGCCTGGCCTTGGACACTTCCAGGGATTGGGCAACCACATTTTCTCTGTTCAGGGCCTCCCCACCCTGACAGAGAAGAATTTCTTCCTAAAATCTAAACCTGCTCACTTCAGTTTAAAGCCATTTCTCATTGTGCTTGTTGAAAGTCCTTCTCCATCTTTCTTGGTAATGTTTGTTGTGGGGGTTTTTTTTCCATTTTCTATCTGTTAATCCTTAATATCCTTATTAGAATGACATGATTTGGAAGATGATGCAGGAAAGAGACCTGAAATCTTTAGCATTCCTCAAAGTTGTGTGAAAATCTGTGAACAGTGTGGTCCCCAGGGTGGGTGCAAAAGACCAACTCCATTTCCAGCCTCAGGAGATCCTGTGAGGGAGAGGAACCCCAGAGGTGCCCTGAGAGCAGAGCTCTACCAGAGCTGAGAGAGGCTCAAATCTTGAGCAGGACAACATGGATGGAAGAGGTAAAAATCACAATGAATATTTTTTTTTTTTTTTACAACCTTGCAAACTACTTCTGTTTCTCCTTCATGATGAAGTCAACACAGCATGTTGAGAGTGTGCAGGAACCTTCTCTTCCCATCTCAAAACACCAAAAAAATCCCACCCCATAAAAATGAAGAAAGCATCTACCCAAGGACAGATACTTGCATTTTCCCAGCTGTTGTAGAAACGTGCCAAAAAGATGCTGTGCAGCCTAATTGAGGACACTTCATCTAAAATGAGTAAATAGTCCTGCCCCTCCAGTCAGCTGGGTGTGCTTGGAGGGCTGTGGCTGGCCAGAAACCAGAGCCTGTGCTTACAGCTTTCTTTGGCTGCTTTCATAATTTAATGAACAAAACAATGCAGTCAAAGGCTGCTGAGTGATGCCTTGCCAAGCATACTGTAATAGTGATTAAGGCACAAAAGGTGGTAAAAATGTGTATAATTACATCATGTGCAACGTGGTTTAATTGTTGTCTGCAAGAGCCAGAGGAAATTTCCCCTGTGGAGTGTTATTTCCTCGGACTGGAGATCCACTCTGGTTGTCTTCTTAGTGGCATATTCTGATCCCTTCAAGAGGGGATGTCAGACAACAATGGCTCCTCCTGGGAAAATCACATTTTTTGAGAAGCATTTCTCTGCCCTGTTACACCCAGAAAACAATCACCAGCCTCTCTCCTGAAGCCTGTGGGATGAAACATCCATTTTCCAGTATTTTAATAAGGTCAGTCATTAGCAAGTCTTGCTTAGGTTGAGGGTGAAAATACCAGAATATTGTTTTCCCTCCTGAACCGTGTTCTTCCATGATATATTTCCTGTCACTGCCATTCTGCCTTGTGTTGGTCTTGGCAGCTTGAAAGCCAACAGCAGCTTTGTTTTGCTACTGCAAGTCCTGTAGTTGCTCTTGTGTGTGAGTAGTTGGTTTATTATCCACATAACACAATAAAAGAATTGCTAATAGAGACTCCCAGGAGTTAAGCACTTATAGCCACGGGGCAGGAAGCAGAGGAAGGTGCTTTATGACTTGTGGCTGCTTCCTGAGTTATTGTGCAGTGAATGATAGCAGAACATGGATGTCTAACTCCTACAACTGGGTGAGATCTGATCCTACTGAATGCAGGGAAGAGGGATGCTTGGCTTTTAAAGCCCTTTCCAGAGCAGCACTCATTTACAAGTGGGATGATGTGATTTTGTGTGAAGCTGGGTGTGAAGTGCAGCAGCACTTTCTGGAGTGCTGCTTCTCCCAGGCAATCAGCCTCAGCTGGGGGCACAGGGAGAGCAAAAGGAGAGGGACTGGGGTACTCAGGACTGTAATTCCATCTTTCTTTACTCCAACCCATCTGCCAGCAGGCTGCCAGCTCGGTGTGTTGTGGTTTAACCCCGGCTGCATCAGGAGCAGACCTTGCAGTTTCCCTCGGAGTGTTCGATTTTATGGTCGCTGTTAGAGCAGGATTGAACTGGAACTTGGAACCACAAGTGATCAACTCAGATGAGAGCATTATTTTTAATTAGCTGTAATTGAATTTGGGAAAGATTACATCAGTGGTCTGAGATGTTGAATCACTCAGAGCAGCTAATTTTTCTGCTCTCCTGACTCCGTTATCAGAATTTGCCTTCTCTCTTCTACTTTTTAGTAATAATTGAGACTGGGACAATGGAGAATTTCCAATCTGTGCCCTGGTGAGAAGCTGCAGGAGCTGCCTGACACAAAAACCAGTCTGTGCCTCAGGAACTGTGTTCTCCTTCTTGCTGTGTGGTTATTTGGTGTGAAAACTGCCCAGACTGGGATTGCCTGCCCCATGCAGCTGGCAGCTGAGCACAGAGAGCACAAGGGGAGCTGGACGAGGTGGAAAGTGAGTCAGTTGAAAAGAAACAATAAAAGCAAGGGTAAACCAGCCTCAGATGCACTAACTTAAGCACAAAATCTCTCTCCTTGAGATCTGCACTTCTTTATCACCCTCTCAAACCATGGCATGGCACAGTGGGTAGAAATTGTAAGATTTGGGTTCCCTGCTGGAACAGCTCTCAAGGCTGCACGAGAACATCATTCTGTGGATAACCCTCCCTTGCCCTTGTGATAACTTCTCAGTGAGAACAAAGAGGGAAAGGCAGGTGCAGAAAGAGAAATCCATTAAATTAAGTTTCTGCAGCTTGCTGGAGCAGAATGGAATGGACACTGCACCATTTCATTCCCTGGAGCTTGGGCAGGATGCAGGAAGGTCAGCCCTGCTTAGGAGCTGCAAGGATCACAGGCTACCCCAGCACAGCCTGTTGGCCTCTTTCTCTCTGTTTGCCATCCTGCCATAGCATGGGGATTTCTTGACCTCTTCCACCCTGCTCTGCTCTCAGCCAGGCACCACTTACAAAAGGAAATGTGGGTGCCTCCATTTCCCCAAACCCATCAGTTTTCTGCACTCTCCAGTCTCTGGGAGCCTGGACAGGCCACAGGAGGCTTCACAAAAGAGCTGTCCCCTCCAGTGGCAGCATGAGGTGGTTTTTCACACTAACAGGTGTGTGAATGCACCCCTGTGCAAGTGTGGGAGAAGAATCAGTCACCTGAGCTGGCCTCTGTGTGCTCAGAATAAACCATCTCCATGCTGCCCTTGTCACTTTTAGCTGTGGGGCCTGGAGCAATTGTGCCTCTGGGTTATGCCCTTTGGGATGTGCTTGCCAGGAGGGAATTCTTGGGTGGGCTGTGACACGCTGGATGTGGTGCCAAGACTGAGCTGCACCCTTGGGGAGGGTGGGTGATCTCTGGGGTGGGCATTTGTTGCAGCAGCCCTCTTATTAGAGAATAAAAATGAGCTGAGGCACAGACTTCTTGTTAAACACAGCATAAAGAAGGTCCTGGTTTATTCCTCTTCACAGCTTAGTCATCTTAACTCCAATTATTCACTGAGTCTGGCTGCAGCAAGCTCCTGCTGTACCTTCCCTTGCAGCCTCTGACTGCTGGGTATTTCCTGCTAAACCATGACTGCAGGGATCGGTTTGCAGCCTCTGACTGCAGGCTTTTACCCAGCTAGACTGTGACTGCAGGGATTTGTTTGTAGACTCTGACTGCAGCTTTTACCCAGCTAGATTGTGACTGCAGGGATTGGTTTGTAGACTGACTGCAGGCTTTTACCCAGCTAGACTGTGACTGCAGGGATTGGTTTGCAGACTGACTGCAGGCTTTTACCCAGCTAGACTGTGACTGCAGGGATTTGTTTGTAGACTCTGACTGCAGCTTTTACCCAGCTAGACTGTGACTGCAGATTCCAACACCAGGCTCTGACTGCAGACCCAGACTGATCCTACAGCAGTGATTCTCTCCTTCACGGCCCTCAAGGTTCCTCCTCCATGATAATCCTCCCCTTACCAGCTCACCCCTTCTCTCACTCATCCTTATTGGATACAGCTGTGACTCATCAGTGGTGAGGCTGTATTAGTTAATTAACACAGCTGTTACTTATCAGGGGTGAAGTCACCTGTATTCTCTTCTCCTACAGGGGGTTGTGCCCCACAGTGCCCTGGCAGAGGTGTTTGGGAGGCTGTGATGCCTTGGAGTGGCTCCCTGAAACAGAGGGTAGACAAGATTAAGAGAATAAAAGCAGGTATTTATTAAAGCTTCAATAGGTGGACCTTGGGCATCCCAAGATAGACAACGGTCACAAGTTTTTCATAAAGTTATAAATTTGGTCCATTTACATACCAAGGGTAAATCCTCCAATTACAGCTTCAGGTAATTAAGTCATTTACTCCAAGCTTTCTCCTCCCAGTTCACTGCTGTTTACATCTTGCAGGGCCTGAGACAGTAAGGTGGCCCTGAGTTTCAGGCCCAGAGAGGAATTGTTTTGTCTGAATAAAACAGAAGAACAGCAGCTGACAGGCTATGGAGTTTTAGAGTTATTCACTAAAGCAGTACAGGATCTGAAGAATATAAAACTTAAAATCCCAATGCATCAGCTGTGGTGCCCTCCTGCTGTCCCCCCTGCAGAGAACCCATCGTGCATCCCAGCCTCCCAACAAACAGAACAGCAGCACCTTAACCCACACACAGGGAAAGGGCCTGGGAGTGGGAATGCTGCTGTGGAGTGTGGAAAGCCTCCCTCAGAACGTCATGTTTTCATTCCGTTATTAGCACTGAAGTTTTTAACAGCAAACAACCACCTGGATGCACTTCCATTGCTGTGGAATAATTTTGCTGTTCCGTCTCGATGGATCTCAGTTTGTTTTCAAGCACTGCACTGAAAGCAGCCACTTGGAGCAAAACCATTTCGTCCTCTCAATTATTTGTTCTGTGTGAGGCATAACTGCCATCAATTTTGCCATAAACATAAAAAAACCCTTGTTCCTGGGAAGTTAGGAATTACAGAAATCACCTTTTTTAACGTTTCGAAACACCAGGCTTCATCACCTGTGTTGCAATTTTCTTTGGCTGTAATGTTTTTCTGTCAATGCTATTTATGCACAACAGTGTTTTGAGAGGGAGGAACAACTTTTTTTAAAATTGAGGGTGTTTTGGGGTTAGGCTCCTTGACATTTCTCCAATTTTTTCAATTCCTTCAACTGTTTCATTCCCAAACCTGACATTCCTGTTTGAGAAACGTGTATTTTCTGAATATTTTATATCTTGGTTTGAGTATTATCATACTCACATAATAAATAGGAAGTAATTGGGGTATCACTTTAAAACAATCATGTTTATGGTGGGATGTGGTCAAGTGAGATGTTAATGTATGGCCAAGCAGAGTTTTCTTGATGCCACATGACCCCTCATTCTGCTCTAGGGCTGGTGTGTCCCTTTGGAGTAGATGTAGAAAATGAATGCTTGGGTTTGCATCAAGGGACACATTAGGTATTTTTCTGAATATAGTTGCTCATTTTGATGAGGGGGAAAATAATCAGATTTTTAGTACAGTTCTGAGGAAATAGGATAACTCAAATTTCAGTAAAATGTTGGTGCTGTGAGATGAGATAGCTCTCAGGTTTCATTAAAAGGAAAAAAAAAAAGGGAGGGGGAACACAGTAATTTTTTCAAGGATGAATTGGTGGCCAATTTCTGATTGAATTTGGGAGAATAAATTCCAGTCTGTGTGGAGAACAAAGATTTTAAAGAGGAGAGAAAATTACCAGCACTAATTCAATTTCAGCTCACATTTAAAGGCAGGATTAGCACCGAAACAGTTACAAACCCTTCCTCTGCTATTCCAGGCCTCCTAAAAACTCAGAGGGCCACAGGGTGGGTGCAAAGGTGTTTTTTTCCTGGAGAGGACTTTGAGATGAGGCTGTGGCTGGGGTGTGAAGCAGTGCTGGGGTGATGGTGTTGCTGGGGCTGTGGTGGGCAGCAGTCCGTGTGTTGTGGCTGTTGTCAGACACTTCCACGTATTGCATGGAGGCTTCAGGCTGTAAAAGAGGGAATTTTCTGTCTGACTTGAGCAAAAATAGAGTAAAAAATATTTACCAGATTGATGCCAAAGAGAAAGAGCCTTGTAGCTGTGCTCTGAGGAGACCAAAATGTCTGGACTCTGTTCTCAGCCTGAAAGATTTTTTGATCACACTTTGCAGAAGCCTTTTAATAATTTTGCCCCTTGAGTCTCCCGGTATAAAACAAGAATAACTGTCCCTGACTCACTCTCCTTCACTCTTTTGTTTTGACATCATCTCCAAAGGATGCTACAGCAACCCAAGCAACAAAGCCCCATCTCAGCAAGACCCCTGATGCTGACGTAATTAGGAGAATTGATGGATATTTTCATCCTTCCCTGGAAGTGCTTAAATTTTGCAGCACACTTTGGAAGGCACCTTCAGCCAGCAGCAGCGGTGGTGGTGGTGACCATTTTGTATCCTTTTAATTATTTCAGTTGTTACCAACTTTTTCGCTTCCAAAGAGGTTTTGCCAGGTAACCCAGGGCACCAGTGCTGGGTGTAAAACTGACCAGCATGGGTGAAAAACCTTGAGGCTCAATGAGCATGGAAATGATGGGGCTTCTGCTTTCAGGGAAAATGTGCAATTTATTGCACAGAGATTTCTAAGTAGCTCTAAGAGCAGCTGTTGAAGCACTTATTGAAGGACCAGTGTTACCTCAGTGCTCTTGGTGCTGAAAAACCTGTCCTTCTACCACAAACTGTACTGGGCAGACACAGAAATGATGCAAATTCCAGGTATCATCCCCTCAGCAAGGAAGGTTAAATAGCTGCTAAATACCTAGAAAATGGAAAAAGAATCAATGCACTGGCTTTGTCTTCAGCAGATGTCTATAATTCTGCCTTAGTGTCAATATACTTGTGAAAATGAGCTCCTCTGAATTTCACTGCTATTCTCTCCCAAGTAGGTACCTAAATATATATTTTTTAAATTGTTTATTCTTTGGGAGTGAATTCATTCACAGCTCTAACAACGTGTGGGGTCAATATAGTTTCTTGTCCTTGTTTGAAATTACTGAGAAAAATGGACTATTAGCACCACCTTTCCACAAGGACAGGCTGAGAGAGATAGGGTGGCTCTGCCTGGAGAAGAGAAGGCTCCAGGGAGACCTTAGAGCTCTTTTCAGTGCCTAAAAGGGCTCCAGGAGAGCTGGAGAGGGCCTTGGGACAAGGACATGCATGGAGTGTTGGGACAAGAGGGAATGGCTTCAAACTGAAAAAGTAGAGGTTTAGGTGAGGTATTAGGAAGAAATTCCTCAGTGTGAGGGTGGTCAGATCCTGGCACAGGGTGCCCAGAGAAGCTGTGGCTGCCCCTGGATCCCTGGAAGTGCCCAAGGCCAGGTTGGATGGGGCTTGGAGCAACCTGGGATAGTGGGAGGTGTCCCTGCTCATGGCAGGGGGTGGAACAAATGAGTCTTTAACCTTCCAAACTGTCACCCTGTCTTTTTAAAGTTGATCTTAGCCTTCTGTTGTTTATAGATGGCATCAGACTTTCTCACTGTCCTTTTATGTAAACAACCTTGTTTTCTGTAAGTATCTCCACTTTGTTTTGAATTCTTTTCTAGAGGAGACACTTGATTGACATTTGTCCTGACCAATGGGATTGGAGAGGTGGTCCCTTCATCCTCCAATCCTCAGCCATTTCTCAAACAGTATATAAGTGATGTAAAATAAACTTTCAGCCTTTTTTTTTTCCTCTGCTGTCAGCAACTCAGGTGTAAGTGTCATTCTTTGTGTCCTATTGCAACACCAACCCAAACTATTCTGGAGGGAAACAGCCAATAATCCAAAGACTGGTTCTATCAGTGTTTCTAGGGAAACGCCCTGGTACTGACACAAAACAGGTGTGGGCCACCTAGGCCACTCTTCCAAGAGCAGCTGGCAGCAGGGACAAAATTAGGAGCTTTTAAGTAGAAGTGAAGCTTTTCCGTGGTTAAGATTTACCATAATCTTTCACAGCAATCCCACTTTACAGTGCTTTTGTGTCGGAGTTCAGGGCATTCCTCTGACTGCCCTGGAGGGTTTGAGATCCTGGCAGGGGGTCAGAGACCCCCATGCACAGACCCCTGAGAGACACTGTCCTGGATCTCAGTCCATGGAAAAGTTTTCAGCTTGTGAAATAAATTACAAGTCACGAGATTGTAAGGAAAATATTAGTAATAGTAGTAGTTAAGTAATCACGGGGTGCAAATGTAGACTATTAGGATTTTTAGAAAGGGGTCAAAAGAAAAATATGGTGAACTTGGGTGTGGTTCTTGTTCTTTTTGTTCTTCTTCTTGGTATCCATTTTTCTGCTGTGGTGGCTCACAGGGATTGGTGTAGAATAGAGGTGACATGTCTAACATTAGCAGTAGGTATTGGTGATCAAGGGTAAATAAAAGATACGTAGAAAGTAGTATAAAAATTCTGCTCGCCTGTTGTGGGCTGGGGAGTCGTTCCATGCCTTTGCTGTGAGACCTTCGCAAGGCACAAAAAGAATTTGTAGATAAGAAATAATAAACAACCAAGAAAAACCTGGAATGGCAGCCTTCGACTTTTCTTTTGCTTCACCATGGGGCATTCAGGGAAAAAAGACTCTCATCTGTCGTATCTTGGGAAACAAAAACCCGAGACTTTTGGGTGGTGGTGAATCCGAATCCAGATGTTCACCCCACCTTACCCTGGTTACGTGGACAAATTAAGGTCGTGTACCCCTCCAGGTGGTTCCTCACAGTGGGACACAAGTCAGATGCAGGACCCCAGATGTCTGCTCTGCATTATTCTTTTACTTTGCACATGTTTCTCATCCATTTGTGGTTTTAAAAAATAATACTGTGCACTTACAGCTAAAAGGCACATGGGAAGTTGGAGTTCATGAACTTAAACTGATACACAAAGTAGGACGGAAGGTTAGGAATCAAGGTGATGATGGGGAAGTTGCTGGAGTGAAATTTGGGAAACAGAGCTAATTCTTGATCTGTTGCTGCCAGGAATGAGTGTAGAGGAATCTCCTAACTCTGCATTTTTTTGGTTTTTCACAGCAATAAAAATGCCTTATTTTCTTTTAGCTGGAGTCTTTCTTATCTAATGGATTTTTGAATTCATAAAGCTGGAGCCTTGACACATCTGTGGCCACCATTTGGAAAATCATGAAACTCTTTGAGTTGGAAGTGACCCTTAGAGTGTCTGTTCCCAAAATCTTGCCCAGAGCCGTGCTGGCTTCTATCCCAGACCAGGCTGCTCAAGGTTTTAGCGCTGTTCTGAAAATCTGCAGTGATGGATTGCTGGTTGAACATTGTGGTTGAACATTGGAACACATTGGCTCAAGAGGTTGTGGAGCCTCTACCTTTGGAAATATTCAAAGCCCATCTGGATGTTGTCCTGGGCACCTGTTGTCACTGACCCTGCTTAAAAAGGGGGCTGGGCTAGAAGGTCTTGAGAAATCCTTGCTAATCCCAACCAATCCATGATTCTGTGGGGTCTCACAGCCTCTCAGAGGCTCTGTTCCCGTGCCCCACCGCTGTCATGGCAAAACCAGTTTTCCTTTGTCAGGTGGGAATTTCCCTTCCTTCACTCTGCAACTGCTGTTTCACGTCCATCTGCTGTGCCCTGCTCAGCAGTCTGGCTCCTCATCTCTATTAACCCCTACTTGAGAGTTAAAAGAATTCATTTAGATCCCCCTTGGCCTTCTCCAGGCTGAAAAACCTCTTCCAGGCTCTCCTCATGCATCACATCCCCTGGGTTTGTAGACCCCAAACCACCTTCATGTCCCTCACTCAAGTTCCTCAACATCTTGCTTGTCCAGGAGGACACACACAACATTCCAGAAGTTGTGTGCCACGTGGAAAGGAATCACAGCTTTCCACAGCCTTCCCAAAGCAGGCAGCATTTTACCTGAGCATCATTTGCTGTCACTGTACCTGCCAAATCCTGCCAGCAGTCCAAGATGTGAGTTCAAAGGTGGCTGAGTCGAGGTGAAATTAATCCTCATCTCCATCTCAAAAGGAATAATTGATGCTGGGCTAGGTCCAGTTTCTCCTCAATCACTCTGGCATCTCTCTCAGCTTGCAGGGTTTACCTAACACACATGTGCAGCCCAAGGCAAAATCCTGATGCTGCCCTGTGACAGCTGGTAAAAAATCCAATATATCCGGAAACCTTGGATATAATGTTGGCATGAGGAGCCAAAGGGGAATCAGAGATAGTAGAAAATTGCTTCCAGTTACAGGCAAGGTCATTTGTAAAACATCTGGGGGAGAAGGAAGAGTAATTAACTGAGTTATTTCATTACTGTTATTATTATTATTGTTGTTGTTGTTTCTGCTATTACTGTTATTTATTTGGCTGTATCACAATGCTCATTTCTACTGTGCACACCTGAACCGCTCATCATTTTTTAGCTACAGCTCACAGTTGCTCCCACAGCCCACTCTGCCTGGGGTGAATCTGCTTTCTGGGTCAAGCTTTCTTGTCCCAGGAGAGAGAGGGAAGACCTGCAGCAGGGAAAAGGATAGACTTGAGAAAGCCAAGCTTGCCCGGCAAAGTAAACTTTTTAAATTTCTTCTGGTATTTCAGGAAGGAAAACGTTTGGAAACAATTCAGATTTTTCCAGCTGGAAAGAATAGCTGCTGAGCTCATGGAGGAGCGAGTTGACAAGCACAGGCTTCCTCTGGCAACTGCTACCCAGTGCCTTGACTGAATACGGAATTTGTGGAGTGATCAAACCAACCTGGAGAATAAATCAGGATGCTCAAACCCAGTGGATCGTGGTACACTTTCATAAGCCAGGGTGGATCTGGTTCCAATCCCCATACCAACTTTAATGCCATTAATCATAAATCAAAGCACTGAGGAGAAGATCGACAATACCAAAATTCAGTGAATTTGTTCAATTTTGAAATGTGAGTAATGCCTGCAATATGACATAATTTATTATATGCAGAGGAAATGGGGACCTCATGCCCACGGGGAAAACTGAAGGTTCTTCCTCACATAGAAAATCACATTTATAAGCCTGTTTTCTGCATGTGTCCCCTCAGCACTGTAGGAGAAGTTAGATCAGCCCTCTGCGCTGGTATTCCAGAATACCACTGCAAAAGATAACACAGAAAACAAATCAGGGACAAATCCTGAATCATGGACAGGGTGGAACTGTGGGCAAGCAGGTTCCTGATGGGGCTGCCTGTGTGGTTCAGGCTCTTGGGGTCACACGAGGATTTTCTAGCACGTGGCCCATTTCCAACAGTAATGTGGAGTTCAGGATTAACGAGGTATCTGGGGGACTAAAGGTCATTTATTCTCTCCCCACTTCTCCACTGCATACTGACACGAGTCCCTGCCACCTGTCCCAGGATCTGCCACTTCCACGCCACAGTTTTAGGCCTAGAACTTGTGGGGAAAGATCATAAAGACACCTGCTGAAAGGTAGACCTTAACTCCCAAGTGATTTCAATATTCTGGACTTTCCACCTCTTTCTCCTTCAGGAGTGAAAAAATCCAGTCCCACCCCCACCCCAGATTCCAGTGGGATTTCATTCCTGCTGACTGCTGAGATGAAAACAGGCTGCCATGGATTTGGCTGGAGCTGGGTTTGTCTGTCATTAAGTCTAAATCTGCCCGGAGGCATGTGTGGCACTCAGATCGCAGAGCTCATTTCTGTCACAGTCTACTTATTCAGAGATTGGCCCTCAAAGTAAGGCTAACTGATTAGGAACGGGTTGAAATGCTTATCCATTAGAAAGAAGAATTAAAACGGAATGTTTTGGTGTTCTCAGACGTCTGACAAATTATACAAAGCCAGAAAATTCTGCAGTCCTCGATGAAGAAATAATAGATTAAGAAACACTTAGAACAGACGTGGTGAATTGCAGGGATACATTAACATGAAATATAGAGGACCTGATCTTCATCTGGCAAACCTAGATATGGCTCCACTGGGTCTTGGGGAGCTGCTTCCATCAGCTAAGATCCAAATCAGGTTTGATAGAGGCTGGGGTAGAGGTTTTGAAGCCAGGAGGTGTCTGAGGGGCCGCCTTGGGTGGTGGTTAAAGCAATAAATTCAACCCCACAGTCACCCTTTGTGTTCGTGGCTCTTCCAAGAGCAAGGTGGGAGATGCTGAACAAATCAATGGTGCTGCAGTTTCTGATTGTGTAAATCAAAAGAGGATGCCCTTTGCTTGAGGGCTGTATGTGAGGTCTCCTGATAAAAAGACTGCTTATAAAAAATGGAATGACTTTGTCATTTCTTTCTCACAGTGTGTGAACATCTACAAAACTTCACACTGCTCTTTGTGAATATCACATGTGTACCTTAAACACTTGCTGTGTTTCTAAAATTTATACAAAAGGCAGGAAAAGATTGAACAACTTTAGGGACTAGAGCTCTTGAAATTAAGAAAACTCCAAAAGATTTAAAACCCCTGACTTTGTCAGACTCTCTTCTTACATCAGACTTGTGAATTTTGTGCAGTTCTGTACTTGCAGTGCAAATTTGAGGTGACATTGAAGAGATCAGATTGTTTCATTGCTGTTGGGGTTTTTGTTTTGACTCGTTTATGGAACCTGTAGTTGCTCTGAGCATAATCGAAACCCACCGTGCCGTTTCTAAATACACTTCAGCAAAATAATCCTGAAAACAATATGTTCCTGGTGCTGATTGAAGCCAATCAGATAATCCCAATTAACTCCATTACCAGAACCTGCAGAGCACTGCCCTGTGGAAACCAGGTCCCATTTTTTTTCTTTACAGCAGCCTCAAGTCAGCTGCCAGGAGTCACTTCAGCTTCCATCCATCAAAGGTGAAATAGCAGCCCTCTGCCCTTGGCTTCTTGGCTCTTCAGCTGTGCATGGCATCGAGCCAAACCTAACAAATGGAAAGATTTGAGCTAGGAAATAAACACAGAATAGAGGGAAGAGGTGCTCAGCCATCCCAGCCACGTGTGACACAGTGGCAGTGTTGGGGACAAGCCCCCGAGCTGCCTGGGCTCTGGTTTGGACAGGGGTGAGTGTCTGTCTGCAGGAGCAGGTTTGGAGGAGTGGACAGTGGCTGTCAGCTTTGAACAACAGCCATCAACTGTCTCCTGTGCCAGCCTGCTCACATCACCATCAAATGTGTTATTTTGGGATTGAGAGCTGCTCTGATGGAACCCAAGGGAGGTAAAGGAGCCATCAGCCTGTGGTTGGTGGTGGTGGGAATGACCACTGGCAGAGGAAGCTGGCAGCCTCTGGGTGGAAAATAGTGTTAGGAGGAGGGTGTTAGTGCTGGCATGGAAATGTGCCTGCAGTGAAATCAGCTCTCACCCAGCTGGGCCAAAGCCAGGGGGGCAGGTGGCTCTGTCCATGGTGGTGCTGCGTGGAACTCATTAAGCAGGAGGGTTTGGCCATTATGGACAGAAACACTGACAGCAAAAGTGACCTGCTGATGGGAATGAGTGAGTCAAAACCCAGGAGATGCCCTTTGGTGCTTGTTCTACAAAGTGGTTGCTAATGCTGACACGTGTCAGCAGTCAGTCTTGTGCCAGGGCTGCAGCTGGTCCCCTCCCACAGCAACTCTGGCCTCCTGCCCTCATCTTATCCTCTGTTTTCTGTGAATATTTCATCTGGAATTCTTCTTGCAATATCCCTGCATCCTCTAATAGCCTTCCTTTTAACCCTTTATTCCCTAAACTCTTATTTCCCCATTATTTCCCCTTGTGGTGCTCTTTGCAGTGAAGAACTGTTGTAACAATGGGGGATTATAGATGCTGTTGAGGGAGAAACATGCTGGAAGAAATGGGATCACAATATGGCAGGTGTGGAACTCTCTTTCCAAGGCCAGGAAAAAGGACCTGGGGTATCTTTCCTGACCAAATGATGGCAGATGGTGCTGGATGTCTCATTTTGGCTGTGGTTACAGTGTTCAGAACTCTAATCCATGTTTACAGTGGGTCAAAATTCACAAACCGATGTTGAGGTCACATGTTCAGTTTGGAGGGTTGGAATGAGATGATCTTTAAAGCCATCCCCAACCCAAACCATTCTATGATTCTATGAGCCAAGCTTCAAGCCAGCTGTTAATCTGGATCTCTGAACTGCAGAAAGATCTGCCCTTTTCCAAGACCTGCTGTTTCCAGGACCACCTTTGAGAGGAGGTCACTGGCCTGGGCTGGGTTGAAGGACCAGCAGTTTGCCCCGAAATCAAAATGCAGCCCAGGGTACAGCGTGTTCTTACCCACAGGGACTGACACAAAGGGCAAGACTACAACTTCTGAAGGCCATTTCTTTCAGTTTAATATTTCACTGCACTCCAGCTAATGCAAATTATTTAAAGTGTCTGTTCTTTTTTCTGAAGGCTTTTGTGCCTTCTTCCTGCTCTGTATGATTATGCAGTCATGCAGCCTGACATTTATTTATCTATCTGCTTGCTGGAGAGGTACTGAAACAGGATCAAAGGCTGTGCACAATGAGCTCTGGGGCAAGGGAATGGTGCCTGCAGGGCATGGCTCAGAGCTTGCCTCGTCCTCGCAGCTTTGTCACACAGTGTGTAAGGCTCCTCATCCAGATTTTACAGCTATCAGGAACTGAAATTCTACCATGAAATACCTTGAGTGAGAACTGCTGGTACAGGGTTTTGGCTTAGCTGAGGATTTGTCTGCTCCTCCTGCTGGATGTGGGTGTGCCAGCTGTGTCTGGGCTGGGGAGAGATGAGAGGATGGCTTTCAGTTCTGCCTCTTTATGTGGGATCCAGTGCATTTCTTAATGTTTGAGAGAGAGGAGTGTAGGGCCTGAAGGAACCTTTCCTGGATTCTCATCCTGGTTGTGCCTCCAGCAGTGTGTGTGCTCTTTGCCTCCCTTCAGAGTCACTGAAAGGTTATCAGCTGATTTTTGCCCTTTCCTCTCTAATTAGCCAGAGGCCACATTAAAAACTGCAGTTTGAGTCAAGAAGTTTAGAAATAATATGTGCCAAAGATTTTTTTTTCCCCCCTCTCTTTCCTTTTTCCTAAGCCTTGGCTTTTAGCCACTCTTGGTTTTCATCTTGGTTTTGGGGCGTAGTGGCTTCTGGAGATGCTGAGTCCTTGTGATGCTCTGAGAGCTGGAGCACCTCTGCTCTGGGGAGAGGCTGAGAGGGTTGGGGTTGTTCAGCCTGGAGAAGAGAAGTCTCCTGGGAGAGATTATTGTGGCCTTCCAGTGCCTAAAAAGGGCTCATAAAAAAGCAGAAGAGCAGCTTTTTACAGAGGCAGGTAATGATAGGAAGAAGGGGAACAGTTTTACACTGAAAGAGGAGAGATTTAGGTTGGATTTTAGGAAGAAGAAGTTCCTTACCCAGAGGATGCCGAGGCCCTGGCACAGGTTGCCCAGAGAAGTTGAGGCTGCCCCATCCCTGGAAATGTCCAAAGCCAGGTTGGGCAAGGCTTGGAGAAACCTGGGATGGTGAACCAACCTCCATGGAAGGGGTTTGGAACTGGATGATCTTTCAGGTCCGTTTTAACCCAAACAATTCTGTGACAATCTTGGCCATAATGGCCATGAAATAGTAGAGTCCAGGACCCTGATAGAGCACACCACAAACACTGGATTTAAGGAAGAGTGGAATTAAATTATAGTAGTATAACTCTTTTTTGTACTGTCTCTAGCTCTGGACTTTACGTACAGAAACATAAAGTTTCATAAAACATGAAACTTTTCTGTTAAAAAAAAAAATTTTAAAAAAAAACAAAAAACCACATACACCAAAAAAAAACCAACAAAAAACCAACCAAGAAAGGAGGTCACAAACACTTTTAATTTCCCAAGATGTGTTTCTGCTCTCATGAGAGGGAGTGTGTAAGTCCTGAGCTGTGAGCAGAGCTCCCTAAAGCTGTGAGACAAAACTGTTCACAGTGAGAGAAGCGGGCTAATTCATCCATAAATTCAAGTGGTAAGTGTCAGATATTTCTTAAAACCTCTTCTGTGGCTGTGAGTTCACACATTTGTGCTTCCTTGAGCTTGCTAGTGTGAAGTGAGTGGCCTTGGGGAT
Organism: Nicator chloris; assembly: GCA_013400495.1. Taxonomy (NCBI): domain Eukaryota; kingdom Metazoa; phylum Chordata; class Aves; order Passeriformes; family Pycnonotidae; genus Nicator; species Nicator chloris. Next base: position 74,924 of record WAAE01024441.1, read on the forward strand.
TAATGCAAAGCTAAGCAGGGACGTTCCTAGAGGAAAGGTTCCTTCCAAATGCAATTACTTGTGGTATGCTAAGGGTATGTACTTTGGTTGCTATGGTGATGAGCAGGTTATAGAATTATATAGGTAGATAAACAAAGTTAGGTTTGTGTTAAGGTGTTTAAGTGGCTGAGGAGCTGGGAGCATCTTTTATTCAATCTCTTTAGCTCCACTGCAGCTCAGCCTGACAAGACACAGTCTGACAGAGCCCCTGTGTCAGAGCATCTCTGAGAGTGGATTAAGCCCAAACAACTGGAAATGGGACATTTTTTGGGGACTCAATGGGATGTGTCGCAGCATTTTTTGAGAGCTCAGCAAGGCCCTAATTTTAGAAGTTTAAGTATCAAATAATCCGGTTAACTACACGCCAGTTTATTGGATTTCCAGCCCTGGGCAGAATTATGGAAAAGCTGATATGGGATTTGATTAGTGAAGGCACAATGCAATTATCCCATGTGCCAGCGTGGCTTTATTGAACACGGGTCTGTTGGACACTTGATCAAGGGAAATTGGAAAGATTTGTGTGTAAATACTCCAAAGCATCTTTCAAATGCTTTTAATTAATATTGAGCAATATTTGGGCAATAATGGGCAATAGATCATGTGAATAGATATTCTTATCCATAGAAACACTTTCAAATGATTAAGAACAAGGGCGACAGCTTTCCTGTAGCTAGTGAAATGACTTTTTGAGATGCTTTACTGGCATTTTACAAGATTGGCTCTGAGCCCAGCACTATCAACAGTGTCATTAGTGATCCCAAAGTAAATATGCAATCACGGCCGATAAAATTTGTGGGTGTCAAAATGATGAAGCACCTATAAATAATAATGAAGACAAGACATTTAGAGAGGGCAATTCTGACTGCTTGTCAGCCAGGCTTGTGCAAATGGTCTTTTTATTGCAGACAAATGCAGTCTGCTGCCTCCAAGAACGCAGGTAGTTCTTGGAGAGTAGAGGGTGTTTTGAAAACAAGGACTCTGAAGACAATCCTGTGGGTGTAAATCTGAGCAGTTCAGTCTGCCCTGGTAGGCACAGACTGAGAGGTGTTTGTGTGGTTTGGAGGGAGGTGTCTGATTGACCTTTTGGGTGTTTGGGGAGAGGAAGAGTTGGGTAAAAAAACAACTGGGAGAACTGGTCAGACCCACATGATACCTTTTGGTGCCAGCATAGGGATAAACTAATCAGGGAGGAGAAGCAATACATAAGATTATTAGAGGGCTGGGGAAAACACTTTTAGTAAGTGATTTAATGAGCTCAGTCTCTTCAGTTTGTCAGAAAGATGATGGAGAGGTGACCTGATTGCAACCCAGAACTGCAAGTTCCAAAAGAAAGGGCAAGGTGTTTAGCAGGTTATTTAAACTAACACAAAATAGCAAGAACAAATGTTGGATGGCAGAGACAAACTCACTCAGCAAGGCCCCTGGTTTTTTACCCCAGAAGAAGAAATCATCATTGCAGCCAAGGAGCTGAGGGACTGAACTCCTGAAGTCTCAACACAAACTCCAGACACTCTGTGTGAGAAATGCTGTTCCCAGGAGCTGCTGGGCTGTGACCCAGGGCAGCAGGGACTTGACAGATGCTGGGAAGTGACGGGTGATGGGTGATGGGTGACAAGCCCTGTCTGCTTTCACACTTCCAGAGCCTCTGCACTTCAAACCCTGCTTGAAGTCCTGGCCCAGCATCCTAAGACAATATGAGTGTTTTTGGGCAATGTCACCACTGCTGGAGCTGTAGCTTGTGCAAAGAGTTTCCACAGTTCATTAAATTGCTTAGAGGAGTGCAATAAATGGTTATATGATCACATTTCATTCTAGGACAGCTTCCAAACCCACAGAGGGGGACAGCCATGAGTGAAGCACCTGCCCACAAGGAGCAAGCCAGGCCTGGATCCCCTCTTGTCCAGACAAACCCCATTCGAGCCTGAATGCACCCTCTGCAGGGCTGGTTTGAAGCAGAGCACTGCAACCCTGGCCTTTGGACACCTTTCTTCTGCACACATCCAATCCAGGTGCTCTCTCACCAGCTTGGTGCTCATGTGCTGCTGCTTAATCTTCTCTCCAACAGCAGAGAGGCTTTCAGAAGCTATTTCATTTTATGTATCTGTGTAAAAGGCTTCTTTTTATAGCTGAAGCTGCTCAGCTTCACAGCAGTGCCAAGCTCCATCCTCCTATTTCACTGCTCGTTCCCCCGAGCCTGGATGTAAAAGCTGCCTGTGAGCTGCTCTTGGTGTCGTCGCCGTCTGCTGCACTGTGTTAACTTGTGAATGCATTGTCTGGCAGGCTCGTTTTTATCCTGAAAGAGGAGAGGAAGGAGTGGGGGAAGGAGGGGAGGAAATAGTGTTAATGGAAGCAGCAAGGTGGGAACGGCAGAAATCAGCTTTAGCGATCTTTATTTGCTGCACAACTCCGGCTTTTGGCAAAACTGCCCCAGCTGTGGTTCAGGTCAGACTCTTCAGTGGCTCTGGTGACCTCTGGATGAGACTCTTTGTGCCGAGCTTGAGTCCTACATTCCTGCAGGTTAATCAGGTATTTGAAGCATCCGTTCAAGTGCACCTCTGCTCCCCTGAAGGGCCACGGGGAACAACTCCCCCTACCAAACACAACCTGCTCCAGGTCGTGGAGCATAAAGGCTGTGCTCTTCTGTGCTGGAATAGAATCCTGCAATCTCCTCAGCTGGAAGGGGCCCAGAAGGTCGAGTCCCAGCTCCTGGCCCTGCCCAGGACACTCCAATAATCCTGCCCTGAGCATCCCTGGGGGTGTTGTCCAAATGCTCCTGGAGCTCTGGCAGCCTTGGGGCTGTGCCTGTTCTCTGGGGAGCCTCTTCAGTCCCCACCACCCTCTGGGGGAAGAACTTTTCCCAAATATCCAACCCAAAACTCCCCTGACACGGCTTCAGGCTGTTCCCTTGGGTCCTGTCACTGTCACCAGAAAGAAGAGATCAGTGCCTGCCCCTCCTCCTCCTCCTCCTCTTGGGAGGAAATTACAGACAGGGCTGCGGATCAAGGTCTTAAACATGGGTTTGGAGAGAATTGCCAGAGGACAGTGAGCAGGATATCCCCAATGGTGCCTGTTGCTCCTCACAGGCATCCAGGGAGCCAGCTGATGCCATCCTGTCATCACCTCCACCTCCCCCATCTGCTCTCCTCCTCTTGCTGCTTAGAGGACAAGTATGCCAGGGCTGGGAAGAAGTCAGTGAGGTGACACCACAGCTTTGGGTGGGGAGAAGGTGAGTGGAGAGGGGAGAGAAGCAGCAGAGCCAGGATCAGAAGATCAGGGAGAAGCCAGAGAGAAGAACCACAGCTGGGAACACCCAAGGTCTCAGCCTGGAGCAGAAACAACCTCAGTCAGCAGCTGAACCCTCTGCCACAGCCACCTTCGAAGTGTGGAGGCAAGAGGACAGTAACAGCTCAGAAAAGGCCAAATCCTTCCCTCCATCCCCCAAGGAGACACTGGGCCGTGTGTTTACAGCTCAAAAAAGAGGATGGAGGAAATGGAAAAAGCTCTGAGTGATTTCAGTGGATCAGTCCCAGAGGCAGGTTTAGAGACACATCATCTGCAAAGACTTCAAAGGGCAGCGTTCAGGAGGAGCACAATGCCCACAGCTTTGGCCCCAAGCTCCCTGCAGCCTGGTCCAGCAGCTTTATTTCCTCTGTGGGCTCCCAGGCAAGGCTGGGGTGTTGTCATAACCCAGCCCAGGGTGCACTTTTATGTGCACCTTGTTGGGAAGGGGCCAGTTCTCCCAGCACAGCTCCATAACAACGAGTCCCTTCGGCAAAAACTTGGCTCCTGCCACTCTGTTATTTTTATTAGTTTCCTAAAATACTGAGCACTTCAGAGGAGAAACAGATGGGCAAAGATACCCGGCGCTGCAAGCTCTCATTTTAATGTTAAATATAATGCATATTTTGGAGAATGAGAAGAAAAGACAGCTTGGAGGGTGCAAAGGACAGTCTTTGCAGGAACATAACAACATCTGTGTGACGTTGCTGCTCTGTCATTTTATGCACTTAACTACCTGCTTTGTGTTTTTCTAATTCACTTTAAGCCAAAAACTACAGGATTTTACATTGAAGGCTTAAGGTCAGAGAGCTACTAACAGACACAGCTAATTTATACCCTCTAAATATGACCTTAACGTGGGAGCTCTGAGACAGGATACAGTTTAGCCTTTAGGCACTTAATTTTCCCCAGAAATCTTTCTAAAGCTGGGATGGTTATAAAGGTATTACCAAGGTTCGTGACCTTTCCTGAGAAAGCTGCTTCCAATTTGAAGCACACCTGGGCTGTTTCAACAGGTTTGCAAGGAACTGGAGCTCAACAGATAGTTCATGATTCTTATTAACATTTCATTTTGGAAATCTACCTCTAAAGGAAATCCTAGTGATATTTTTTTTGTGGTAAAAATCAAAGAAAGTGGTAACACCAAAACAGGTGAGTGTAACTATAGCTTACATAGGCCAGACTTCCTGCTTTTAACTTTGGAATCCAAAGTTTTTAGTGAAGTTTGACGATTTCATAATATTATTTATGAATCCACTACAGTAACATGTGTTTAACAGTTCAAGGAAATGATATTCTGGGCAATACAGAGAGCTGACAACTCTTTCCAGATGGTTCAAGGCACCAGATGTGGCATTTCCTCTGTCGAGATAGAGGGCACACAGAGATGAAGTGAAGCCTCACAGGGTCTCACACAAAAACCTGTGTTAGGCTTGGGAGTTAATTCTGAGTCTGGTGTGTTAAATCCATTGGGTTGTTGTCAGCTGGAGTGTCTGTGGCAGGCCAGCGTGTGGGTCTGTGTATAATGTGGGAAGTCTTGACATTTTCAGGAAGGATTTGGCTTAGTTCTCACCTGGTGTAGACAGATCCAACATTTCTGGTTGTACTGAGCATCGACAAATCCACAGCTGTGATAAAGACTCATATTTGGTCAAAAAGCCCAGGAAGAAACTCAGGGCATCTTCAGTGAAACCTGGGCTTGATCAGGGCCCCATCAAACCTTGAGCATCCTGGTTTGCTAAAGCAAAGACATCAAGATGCTACAGGGGGGCACTGTCAGCCACATTCAGCATCTCACCTGTGACTGTTCCCTGCTGCTTCACCAGCCACTGCCAGTGGATGCTGCAATTCAGAGCACTTGAAGCTGTCAGAGCACTCTCAGTGCCGAGGTACTTCAAGGACTCATCAGCTGGGACTCTTCCCTTTAATTGGTTTTCTGCTGTGTTTTTAAACAGTTCTTTGCCAGGCCCTGCCTGTTCTGCCTCCGAGGTGGAAGCTCAGCTCTCAGAGACAAAGGCAGCAGCCTTGTCCTCTCGCTCACAGTCCCCTCTCCTTGTCTGCAGGCAATGCTGGAGACTGGCAGGCAGAAAAGAGCTGTGCTTGACTTCACAGCAGCAAAGCCAGCAGCCTCTGGGGCCTTTGTTCTGTCCCTGGCCCTTGCAGGAGTGCTGCACTGGCATCTCAGCAGCCTCAAGGCTGCAGCAGAGCCCTTTCCCACCCCTCAATAGCTCTGGGTTCAGCACAAGCCCCACAGTCCATAACAACTCAGGGAGGGATGTCAGAGAATCAGAGGACCTTGGAATGTTTTGGGTCGGAAAGAACCTCAAAGATCACCCTGTTCCAACCCCTCTGCTGTGGTTTGGCAGTTCAGCTGATCAGATTTAAAGATGTGGTTTAGGGTGAGTTGAACAGGGCTGCAGCTTGCAGGGAGATCAATTCCATGACAGTCAGTACAACCTGAGCTCAAACACGAGTTAGGGCAACCTGATTGGCACTGAAAGATCTTCAGGAGTGAAGTGGAGATAAAGAGGAAATGGACCAAACACCTCTCTCCAATCTACATGCCTAATACCTTTTAATCCTGAAGGAAACCTCCTTAAGGGACTTCAGAGGACTGCATGGGGACCCCTTGAGGGTCAGGGATGCCTTTTAGCAGTTCAGCACATCCCTTTTAGCAGGTCAACACCTGCTGAATTCAAACCTGAACTCACTGGGTGCCTCTGATCCAGGTCTCAGACAGGTGTCCCTTTGCATGGCATCCCCTTACACTTCATGGGGATAAGGGATGATGGATGAGGATGAGGATGAGGATGAGGATGAGGATGAGGATGAGGATGAGGATGAGGATGAGGATGAGGATGAGGATGAGGCAGCTCTGTGCTTCTCAAAGTGAGAACTTAAAGATCTGAACAGTGACAGGGAGCTGAACTGCCTTCCATTCTCGTGTTGATTTTTGCTCCTCTCGGTACTGCCACTCCTAAATTCCCCGAGCTCTCACTGCACAGAGATTGATGCTCTGCCCTTTCTTACCTGCTGTGTGCCAGAACTCTGGGAAACTCACAGAACTCTGGCTGTGGAAGGGAGCTGAGCAGTGCCCTGTAACACCCCTCCCAGTGCTGATTAATGGGCACCTGCCCTAATGCTGGGTTTGCCCCTAGGTGCAGCCGTGGTGGGGCTGGGCAGTGTTTTGTTTGTGCTCTAGAAGCTGTTTCTCTCCCAGATTCTCTTCCTTTCACACTGTTGAGTTGGTTTCTTGTTATTCCAGCAGCAGTAATTATGTGACAGATATTAAGGAATCTCAGGGTAATACATTTTTGGCATGGGAAGGAGTAAGAAAACACAGCTCAAGTTGGAGCAGTGGTAACTCCACAAGAAACATCCCTCTTTAATGGCACTCCTCATTTTCACAAGAGATTTACGATGCTGGAGTGTCCTGACGAGAAAAGAAAACTCCAAACCAAATTCAGCTGTGGTTCATGCTGATAAATCCATGAGTACAAATGTTATTTTCCTGCAGGACACACTTGGGAGGAGAAAGGCAGGCTGTTCTGAGGGAGCTGATGGCAAGTGAATTTCCCATCTGGGTAAGTACAATAGAATTGTGTGTTGGATGCCAGAGAAGGAAGGGCTTTGCACTTAAAATTAAAGGTGTTGTCTTGAGGGATTAGAGCGTCCAAGCACTCTGATCCTCCCACTGTGGCTTTCTGGAATTATCACCCAAATGGTGACTTGATCCTGTTTGCTGTTTTTGTTATTATTATTCCACTGACTTGACCGAGAGATAATTTAATCCAGCACCCATTATGCCTGAAATCTGGGCTCTGTAGAGGCATAAAAAAGATGCCATATGGGTCCTTTCTCACTTTATGACCTCTCTGAAGTTCTGTGCTTTGCACGTCCATCTTCCAGTCAATTTATTGCAATCAGATTTTATAGATGTGAAACCCTGCACAAGATCAAAGAGCTTGAACAAAATGGCTTGTGGTGATTCTGGTAAAAACTCCAAATATGTTACAAATGTGGGTAAGTTCCACCTCAAAGGGCTTGCAGTGAGGAAATCACTCAACAAATACATAATGATGGAGCTTGGATTGAACTGCAAGGTCTACCAAAACTGAAATTGCTGTTGTTAATATTAGAGTCTACTACTATCTCTAATATTAGAGATATTTTTTCAAATATGAGTGAAGCTGACTCCTCTTCTCCCTGTGCAGAATATCACCTGGTTTAGGAACACAAATGTGTTTAGAATGGGAAAGAAGAGAAAGAAATCAAAATCTGTTTCTCTTGAAACTACGAACCAACCATGGACACTGATACAAACTACCAAATTCTAAATTCTAAATTCTTTCAGGATGCTGTTGTGTTTGTTACAGAGGCCTTGTCATGGCCAGTCCTGTGCTGGCAGTGCTCCCAGGGGCTTCAGGGCTGTCTCAAACCAAACCAGAGGAGGTCAAGGCAATCTCCACTCTGGGATTATCCCTTTTTTCTGACCCAGAGATGGGGCAACTGAGAGGAGTTTTAAAAACTTTTATTCCATTTTCAGTCTCATGTGAAGGGTGAGATGGTACAGATGTTACAATTCATAGCACCACAATCAGAAGCTAAACTATTTCCTAATTACAATGCATTATAAGTGTTTTTTGTCCTATCAGCTTTTGCCACACAATGCTGTAAATGTCTTAAAGCCAATCATCTAAAATTACCCCTCGTGGATCCTACTACAATACATCTTTCATATTCTATTTCTCCAAAGCATCCAGTCTCTTTGCAAAGCATCTATTTGCAAGGCCATCATTTGAAATTTGTTTCCAGTTCCATTTCTCTCTCAACCATGTCTGTCCTATTCCAGGGCATTTCTAAGTCAGCATTTTTTATCTCAAAGTTTGCACACAGCTGCACACTATGTGAGCCTTCTGTCAGGCCTTAAGGATTCTCTGCAAATCCATTTCCCACACTCCACATCTTGCTGTGTCCATGGATCCAAAAAGTTTCATCCAGCTGGACAAGAGGAAGGTGGTGATGGGCAGACAGCTCCTGGAACCCAGTTTCTGGTGATGACCATCACTCTGTTGGGAGCCATTGTGTCTATTCCCTGTGGCACTGGTTGTCTCTCCATGGGATTCTGGCACTGGCACAGAAGATCTCTGCACCCTGGCATCTTCTGTGGCCTTTCCAGAGATGTTCAACCCTCTCCCTAATATGGTTTTTATAAGGGACACCCCCTGGTTTGTCCTAAAGGAGGTATGAACCCACACTGCAGGTGGGCTGCCCTACCCAGGGCCATGGTGTGCACATTTGGCTTTGGTTCCATGTAGAAAAAAGAACTGAATTTCACCTGTCTCAGGTGGAAACGTTTGCTGCCAACTCCAAATGTGGATACAAGGCAAAGTGACAGCAAAGAAAATGCCTGCTGCAGATTAAATCCCCAATTGAAATGCAACGCTGACTGTTTGCAAGCCCACAGTTAATGGGCTGAGGTGAAGAGGTGATGATGAGTGTGCTCACTCTGCTGAAGGTGCCTTGTTGCTCATAATTTGTGTGTTTTAAGCCTGAGACAATATCCGTGAAGTTAAACACGTTGATTCAGTGGGATCTGGTCCCCAGCAGAAATGTATCTCTTGGATGAAGCCCTCCAAAAATAAATTAACAGCTTTTCTTTGACACTGACATTTCCTGCTGGCTAATAGCAAAATCCAAACAATAACATTGGGTTTTGTCAGTGTGAAATAGCTGGCACCAAAAGGAGTTTAAAAATGTTTTCCTTAGGATGAAAAATTCTCATTTTCAGCGACCTCATTCATACTTTTTAATGATAACTTGAATGAAAATTAGAGCATCACAACAAGCCCTACATACGAAATCTCTGTTTACCTGGTGAATATGAATGTATTTGAATGCCATAACTGAATAATCTGATTTTATTAGTCTCTCTGTGGAGAGTATGATAAATGCTGAAGTCTAGCCAAGTTCTGTCAGTGCTGATAGGCTTATCTGGGCTTAGTCTGATCGGTGTCTTAAATGTGCCAGAGACATGCAGAGAACTCGAGGCTCTGACCTAATTTGGTCTATTCCACCTGGACTGCACTTGCATGCCTTTGAGCTCAGGGAAAGATTTAACAATTTATCAGTGTGCCAGTTAGAGGTAGTTTTACAATGCCTGTTTCCATCACTTTGGACCAGAATGTTGTGAGATTTGCACAACCCTCGGCCTCGATTCAGCTCGGAGTGAAAATTCACAATCTCTCTGGGGCCCAGATGCTTCCCCCTGCCTTTGGCACTGAGAATTCCTGCTTAAAATACTTCCCATGTTCCCACAGACTCTTGCAACTTGCTAAAAGTTTGTTGAAATCTGGGTATCCCAAAATGCTCAGGCAGTCCTTAAATAATCCCCATTTAACTCAAGGAGCTGAATTCCATGAGCTCCAGGGCTGTCCAGGGCTGGACTCCGTTGCCTGAATGGAGGCATCTGGTGGCACTACCTGACACAGGGACCTGTGGGTGGCTACCAGAGAGGTGACAGGATTTAGGAGGAGCAGCAGAGGCTCCTGAGGCTGGGCAGGATCCACCCACGGTGCCTGAGATTACAATAGGTGCTAAACTGGGAGCTGAATGGGGCTGCACATTCCCACATCTTCCTGTTAAAACCTTTCTGAAGAGATCTTTTCCCTCCCATCTCATCTTTCTCTTTATTTGCTCGTGCAGAGCTCGTGCAGCCAAATTTTCCTTTCTGCATCCCCTAAGAGTGAGATTTATTTTCAGAGCCTGTAACTGGATCTGGCTGGGAACAAAGATGTTTGGGAGCGAGTTTACACTGGAGAGTTTTTTCCAGGTTTGTTTTTGGGTCTGTCTTTCTTAAATTATCAGTAGGCTCAAACCAAAGCCCAGAATGAGGATATTTCATGGTTAAAACGTGACCAAATCTGGTTTTCACTCATAACTGTGTGACTCATCTGTAATTCTCTGGAAGTGAAGAGCAAGTGAGGTGGCAGCTCTGCCACCTGTTCCACCTCACCCAGCTCGTTTGTCTTGTTTCTTTCATTCGTTGTGAGTGTTAATTAGAGGCAGAGAGACTCTTCCAGTGGCTGATTAATTCTTCTCCCTCCCATTTTAGCATCAACTGAACCTCTCCTTGGAGAAAGCTGCCCCTTTCCATTGCCTGGGAAACTCGTTTAGGCCAAAGTCTAAACTTAGGATAGATAAATATCTTTTAAGTGGCTTGACCAGGGTTTTCCAGGGGGACAGTGGCAGAGGAAGAAGTGAAACTCTTGCCTCCTGCAATCCAATGATCAACCATTTCCGCTTGAAATCAGCCTAACTTGTACATAGAGCATGATCAAAACTCTTAGAAAGATCTTTCCCGTGGCAATTCTAGTCTGGAGAGTGAAAATTAGAGAGGATATTTGGGGTTTATTTATCTATTTATTTATCTATTTATTTATTTATGTATTTTTTAACATGCCAGGATCATTCAATGGCAACAAGTCAGCGGCAAAACCAAGGGGAAATTCCATTCAGGAATGGAATCTGATTTTACCTGGGTAAAAGAGAACTGATCCAATACCAGGCAGTTTCAGTTCATTAACAATGTATGTGCACTCTCCAAAACACACTGCCATGGGAAAATTAGCAAATATGTCAACAAACTCATCAGGAGTGCTGCTGTAATTGAGTAAAGGATCCTGTTGTTCATCTGAAACACAAAACTAATTCAGAAAGAAACGTCACAGCCAGGCACTGAGGATGGTGTGATTAGCACATCTAAATGTGCACTCAGACTCATTTCTGGGCTGACTCTTTCAATTTAAACACTCTCAGCTATCCTCTCATTCCTCAAAGGTGACATTCACACCTTCTTAATCATGTCTGGTTAAGCAAGAGTCAATGCTAAAGTGATTTATCAAAGCTGTAAGGCAGGAAAAGGATCAATTTTGTTACTTGCTGCACTTCTCCCAGGCTGGCCCTACAGCCCAGCTCAGCTCTAATGGATATTGTCAGGTGTTGGATACTGTCAGGTGTTGGATACTGGGGTACCAGAGTTGTCCTTTTTCACTTCTAGAATTCATGACTTAATTTCCAAAGTGATTTACTTAGAATATGAATGGTTTGGGTTGGAAAAGACTTTAAAGATCATTTAGTTCCCCTCCCTGGCATGGGCAGGGACCCCTTCCACTATCCCAGGTGGTTCCAAGCACCATCCAGCCTGGCCTTGGACACTTCCAGGGATCCAGGGGCAGCCACAGCTTCTCGGGGCACCCTGTGCCAGGGCCTCCCCACCCTCACAGGGTAGAATTTCTTCCCAATATCTAAAGTAAACTTGCCCTTCTTCAGACCCACCTCTCCACAGCAGTAAATTAAATTTCCCCAGACATGGCTCTGCTGTTGGAAACCAGCCTCTAACACCAGTGGGTTTTAAACTGATCAGCTCATTGCTCTTCATTCCTCAGTGACCAGGTTTGGGAATGGTACCGTGAGGAGAGCCAGTGTAAGAGCTACCCTGGAGGAAGCAGGGCTCTGCTTCGTGCTTCAATTGCTAATTAAACTCCTGCTAATAGTTCAGGCTTACGTATCTACAATCATAGGACAGAATCACAGAATCGTAGGCTCATTAATGTTGGCAAAGACCTTGTCATAGGTTACAATGTAAGATGTACCCAAAGTATGTATTCTTTCACCATCTCCATGAGCTGTTGAAACCGGGTGGGCAGTGTTTGCCTTACTCCCTCTATCTTCTGGTTAATGGGCTCATCAGCTGTCTCCAGTTATCTTATCTCTGGTTAATGGGCCATCAAGGAAACAATGCACGACTCATGAAATGATATCAATCCATTGTGAGATGCTCCACCCAGGGGGAGGAGCCAAGCATATCCACCTGGATATAATCTGGGATTTGGGACAGCACAGGCAGCCTTAGCCACTGGATTCCCAGAGGACAAGAGCTGCCTACCAGACCTTCTCTACAGGATCACTGCTTCAACAAGACTACTTCATCTGGACTGCTACTACCACCCTAACTAACAGGGTGTTGGGTTTGTGTTCTGACTCTGTCAGTGGTCCTTTGTACTATTGCATTTATCTTTTTATTTTGTTTTTACTTGTTTTGTTGTTTGTTTCTTTTTCGCTCTATTAAATTGTACTTCTGACTTGGAGTCTCTCACTGGTTTTGCTTTCAAACCAGCGCAGACCTCCAAGGTCATCAATCCTTCCTGTTGGGATAAAACTCTCCCCAGTCCTGTTGAGAGAGTTGCAGCTCTGTAGGAAGGCTGTGAACTACTCCTGAAGTTGTGTGGGAGATGTTGCCCTGAACTTTTATTGATGCCTGGTGGGATTTTTGCAAACTGTCTTTGAAGCTCTGCAGAGGCTTCGCACAGTCAGTAACCAAGATTTCACCACGTCCAGTCCTAACTCTCATCACTTCTAAGCAAAAAAAACCCTAATTGCAGTTCCTGGCCATCAGGCAAAGAGTCCTGTCCATATGAGAAACAGCAAATAGTCCTAAAAAGGCCTAGTTAAGGTCAACTCTTTGGCTGCTGGAAATTAGCACAGCTTGATTATTACTTACATGCTTTGAGTGTCAAACACCAGCTGAGACCCTGTAGCTCCTTGTTCTTCTGGCTTTTTCTGGGCTGTTAGAAATGTGTCAAGCTGAGCAGAGCCAGCTAATGAAGACATCTCTCTCTAGAGGGGGTGATGCCCTTCTGGTGAGAGAAATCTGTTCCTGTGCATGGAGAGAACCATCCTTATTGCTTCCTGATGTCCGGGTGAAATGGGTTCACCTGCCCCAGCTTCCTGAGCCACTCATGCATTTGCAAATGCTTCAGGTGGAGGAACAGCAATAAAATGCAGCCAGGAGCATTCAGAGGGAAGGAAATGTTCTGCCACCACCCCTGCATGCTCCTCATGAAGTGGGACACCTGAACAGATCTGTGTCCCCTCTGGGGGGATGTTACAATCCAGCCACTGCTACCCTTGGGAATTATTTGGGGTTTTTTTTTATGCTGGAATGTATTGTATCAGAAATAACAGAGGGGTTTTTTTCCTACCCACAGCCCTTGGCCTGGTGCTATCTTCCCATTAACCTTCTTTTTTCATGATCCTGAATCACCCTGTGGAGAAAGATCCAGAATTTTCCCACTGCCAGTATCTGCAGCTCCAAACTGCCTCACCTCCTGCACGTGGCAAATCCGAGCCCCTGACTGCAGCACCCATTGAATCTGAAATATGACTCTGTCTTAAGTTCCCAGCTCATCTTATTGATTACACCTTTATTAATTAGACCATTAAACCATCCTATTGGATGCAAAAATGGCAACACATGCAATCATGATGGTTTTCAAATATTAACCTATAGGGGCAGCTAAAAACCCAAAATAACAGTTCTGTCCCCCTGAAATTGCCTCTCCCATCTTGCAATGAGCTCTTTTCTCTTTCCCTCTGCTCTGGGCTGGCGTGGTGCACAGTTTGTCACCTGCTCTTGGAGTGTATTTGGGAAGAAATCAAATGTTTCATGGGCAAAGAACCATCTTGAAATCCTATTTCCTATTGATTGGGAAAGGCTGGAGCAACATTCAGTGGAAGGTGTCTGAAAGAAGTCCCCTGCTGGTGACCATCACAGCTAATGTACCACTGGGACCACAGAAACTCAGAGGTGCCATGAGACAACACAGCTCTGTGACCCACATGGCTTCTGGTTGAATTCCACAAGTGGTCCCTTTTTGTCACTTGAGTGGAGTGGCTCGGAGAGTTGGGAAGGGGTTGTGTAATTATCCCCTCTTCTCTCTCACCCCCAGTCCCCCTGCTCGTAATGCAAATTCACAGTGGGCCAGAAGAGAATGACCAGAGCTCTCATTTTTTATTGATTTATTTCTTTTATTCCTACCGCTTATCATCCAAGGCTCTTTCTGTATCACAGAAATATGATCCAGATTGCTTTTTTGTCCAAGGATTGACTACTGTTTGTGGCATAGGACTGCTCTTCTGAGGGCCTGTGACATTTTTGATTTGTGATTAGATTTGTGATCCAGTGTTGCAGGTAACAAACCCCAGTGACACTGTGGCTCGGCAGCGGCTGCAATTTTCTTAAAAAGCCTTCCAATCCTTCCCAGTTTTCCTGAGATGACTTCAGTCATGGAAGTCACTTTTTGTTTTCATATCCTCCTTCTGGAAAAAGAAAGGACCAGGCCGACCATAAAGCTGCCAACTCCAGTTTTCCAGCGCTGTGCCTCCTCCACAGAACTGCTTTTCTCATATATTATTATTATCCTGTGTTTTACATCTGGCTTGTAGCTTTGAGCTGCCCCACTGAAGGGAACAAACCCCAAAGAAGTGACCTGTTATCTGTGGCTGCACACATTTTTTCTGGCCACTCTTTGACCTTGACTCTCTCCTGTAGCATTGCCCGATAATCAGCATCAGTGCTCAAACATCCCGGAGGCTCAGCGTCTGGGCCTGCAGAATTGCTGCTGGATTGCCTTAAAACAGTTGTGAAGTGGATTTTTGGTCTTTATAGACTCAGAGGACTCTTTGGTCACCAGATACAGCAGGTACATGAACAGCTTCCATTGGGTTTTCCCACTGCAAGGGCATCCACACACCAGGCTCCCCCTCACCCTGGAGCTGTTGGGCTGCACACAGGAAAAACTCAGGGAATTTGACTAGTTAAGGCATCTTGAATAGTTGTGACTCCTCAGTTACTTTATTTTCCACGATTTCTGCTAGTCTTGAGGTTGCAGAGGCCACAGAGAGGCTTTGCTGGCCCCATCCTCTTCATGGCCTTTGTGGTGCATCTTTGCTTCAGAGCTTGTGGGGAATAACAGCAGTAGGTCTGTGAGGAAGCTGGGAAAACTTCCCTCAGCTCAGCAGCTTCCCCCAAATTCTGCTTTTTAGCAGGCATCTCCAGGGAAGCAAGATTATTGTTGGTGACTCACTGTGAAGAGGCTCTCAAGAAGTCCCAGGAAATGGTCTTTGAAGAGCTGGGACCATCCAACAGCTGCAAGGGAAAACGAGCACATTTAGCTTTGACGTGTTTTGATGCAGGACCAGTAATTTCATTTTTGGCATTATTATGGAAGCAAAACATGTATTAACAGGGCGTAATTTATTTTAAAAAGGAGAGCAAGAATGTTTACTGTCTTCCTGGTAATGCAATTGGGCTGTCCCATGATCATCTATCAGGCATGACAGCATCTCCCAGTTTCATGCAGATTTGTTATTTAAGCAAATTTTCTGTAGGTGCAGAAGGGGAGGGGGTGTTCTTTCTTTTAGTGTACACACCTATAATTTATTTAAATCAGAGCTTCCCTGCAGGGAAGTAAAAATAAAGTCTTTGTTTCTGCTGCGTGACAGGAGCAGAGTTTGCAAAGACAGTCTGGTTTCTTGTCTCCTTAGAGGCAGCAATGGCAGGGTGGGACCTTCTGTGCCCCTCTGAAATCACCACACTGAGACTTTGATCAGCAGAGCCATAACCAGGGTTTGGAGGCTTTTTCTCTGAACTGAAATATTAACAAAGGCTGCTCCAGTTTCTGACATTCCTTTCTCTTGGGAGGGATGGTGAGGAGCAGGCAGAGGGCTTAGGGACACTTTAGAATCACAGAGGGATGGAATCTTTAGGGTTGGAAAAGACCTCTAAGGTCATCAAGTCCAATTCTTAACCCAGCACTGCTGTGTTCACCCCTAAACCCTGTCCCCAAGTGCCACATCCATGTCTTTGAGCACTTCCAGGGATGATGACTCCACCAGCCTCCTGGGCAGCCTGTTCCACTGCCTGACCAGCCTTTCAGTGGAGAAATTTCTCCCTGTTTAAGAGCTGTCCTCACACCCTGCTCACTCAGGCTCAGCTACCAAGCTAAATCCCCATAAAGACTGACAAAGACTTCACTAATTTTCTCTCTCACTTTTCCCTTTCCCTGCATCTCTGCACAAAGGCATGGAGTAAAATCCTTGTGCAATTAGTGGCAAAATTCCCATTGACTTCAGCGGGGCCAGGATTTCATCCTAGACCTAAAATTGCCTATAAATTCCCTTCTAATTAAATTAGTGGGCTGAACTGTTCTCAGTGGTGCGTTGAGAAAGAAAAGTTCTTTCCACTGCAGGAAATGGCAAGCCCAGTCCTACGTCCTGCACTATTTATAGGGGACCCACATCCTCCATCCAGCCTTTCATGCTGGTGAACTTCCATAACTTCTTACCAGTGGGAATCTCTTTCCACCTCAAGCTGCTGGAAAGGATTAGCCCATAATAAAATTTCTGCAGTGAAAGGCCATCTTCAGCACATTAACTATCTGCCTTTTTGAAAACTGATCATTTCTCTGCTCGGTTACAGTGAACCTACAGACAAAAACCAGAATAATTACACTGTGATGTACATACTTCTATTTTTTTTTTTTTTTTTTGCCAACACGGAGTGAATTAAAAGGTTTAATTTTCTTTTGTGGCACCCAGTCTGGCGAATTGATGTTATCTGGGAAGCTTGCCCAGAGGTAGCATGTAAGACATTCTGTGTCTGTCAAACAAGAAATACCTACAAACAAACTCAGCCCCCTCTGTTCTCTGTATCTGAGCTCACAAAGAGAACGTGCTCAGAGTGAGTATGCAGAAATCTGATGAAGAACAGGAGAAGCCTGAGCCTTAAACCTTCCAGAACAGGGGAATTCCACAGATTTCTTCCTACCTTTTTTCCCCCCTCCAGCAGATGAAATATTTATCACTCAGCAATTTCAGAAAGAGAAAGTGTTTTGCATGTTTTGCATCCCTAACATCTGTTTCCCTGGGCACAGATTAAGAGGGCAGCAGAGTTACCAGGCAGTTCTAATGAGCCAAGAGGTCATAATTTATAGATCTGCCTTGAGAGACAGAGGCCTTGCCATCTGTGCTGCCCTTTGCTGGGTGTGAAACTTAGCTCAGGAGATCTGATTCCACACTGCTTCCAGGTAAGCAACCTCCTCCTGCTCCCTCGTGGCACCAGGTCAGCCTGGTTCTTCCCCTGCTGCTCTTGGTTGCTGCCCTCAGAACACACCTGGAGGCTGCAGGTACAGAAACACCCCGTTAGTCCCTGGGACCTTGTGGGAATTTTCCGTGTTCGTTTGGCAGAATCCATTCTGTTCAACCTGGATGTGGTGAGAGATGCAGAGAATCACAGAACCACAGGATATCCTGAGCTGGAAGGGACCCACAAGGATCATTGAGTCCAAATCATGGCCCTGCAAAGGACACCCCAACGATCTCATCCTGTGCCTGAGAGCATTGTCCAAACACTGGCTGAACTCTGGACACTGAGAGATATTGCCCTGAGCTCACCTGAAAATGTAATCAGCCTTGCTGGCTTCTGAGGGAAAAAGAAAAAAAAAGGAAGGGTATTGAATTTCTCGAAGAGCCAGATGTATTTAGCTCTATGAGGGTTCAATACACTCTGAGGGTGTCCAGCACTTGTCAGAATGGCTTAGAATAATTTGTCAGACAGCTCTTCAGATGTGTTTTGTAAAGCAAAAGGCTTTAATAAATGAGAAAATAACAAACGATACAAAAACAAAAAGCAAAGCTGAGCACAGTGCAAGGAAGCCCTTTTGCACCTGCCAAGACACCTCAAAAAGCTCAGAGCACCTCTGTGCTCCTTCTTAAGTACTTAATGTTTACAGAGGGCTTTTGCCTTGCTGCCCAATAGAAACTGGCTACATTTCTGAAGAACAGCTGAAGAGACCTGTCAGTGTTTTTGTCTTGGCGTTGAGCCAATTAATAGTGACAGAAATACAGAAAGTTCTGGGTTTTCTCCCCTAAAAGTCAGGGGTGAAACTGGAACCCCTTTTCCTTATTTGGAAACACCCACTCGGTTGTGGGAATGCAATGCAACACAAGGGGCAGGAGGAAAATGTTGTATTTCAGAAGGTTTAATTCTAAATTGGGTATTGGTGGATAAAACACATTTTCAGGGTAAGGGAGCCCAGGGTCTGTCTATATCATCTGTTTAACCTTTGCTCACCAGAGATGTCATCCCAGCAGCTGGACAGAGAAGTCGGAAGTCTCACAGCAGACCTTTCACAGATTTCACAGAGGATTCAGAGTTGGAAGGGACCCACAAGGATCATCAAGTCCAACTCTCGGCAGAATGGCCCATATGGGGATGGGACCCGTGACCGTGGTGACATCAGCACCGTGTTCTGACCGGCTGGCTGTGCTGATATCTGCAATTTATTTGTGTGACAATGTGTTCCTGAGGTCCCTGCTGTGCTGGATTTGTGCCCCCAAAATCTCAGATTTATGGTTGGAGAAGACCCTAAAAATCATCCAGTCCCAGCATTACCCCAGCACCACCACATTCACCACTAAACCCTGTCCCCAGGTGCCACATCCACACAGCTCTTGAGCATCTCCAGGGATGGTGACTCCACCACTGCCCTGGGCAGCCTCTTTCAATGCCAGACCACCCTTTCAGGGAAGAAATTTTCCTAATATCCAAGCTAAATCTCTCACAGCACAACTTGAGGCTATCTCCTCTCACCCTTGTCATCTGGGAGTAGACACCAATCCCCACCTGGCTGTGCTTTGTGAACAATTTCCAAGGAAAACAACTGTTCTAATTCCCTCCCTGAGGAATAATAATACCACATTCAGCTTATTCAGAGCTGTGGCCTTTGTGGCAAACGTTTGAAGAGCCAGTGGGAGCCAATTCACCCCAGGGTGGAAGATGTTCCCAGGGGAATTGCCAGCAGAAACAACCATGCCAAGAAATGAGCCCACCAGGCTTCTGCTCTGTGGGGACTCTGGGGCATTTGTGCCCTGGGAGATCTGCTGGTATCTGATCCTGCTGGGAACAAAAGCATGGAAAAACCAGCACCTCCATCCCAGGAGCTGTGTCCAGCCATTCCATAACCAAAAGTCCTTACTCTGAGGTAAGGATTCCCTTTCCAGCAGGTGAATTGGTAGCTCTGAAAAGCCCAGCCTGCCCTGGCTCAGCCATTCCCAGGCAGTCCATGGGCAGGATTCCAGCCCAGAGGATGGAATACATCTTTCCCATTCCCACACGTTGTCTGTGTGCCAGGGAAGGCTGTGCTGGGATCAGGCATGGAGGTGACTTGTTCATCACTTCTCCTGCAGCACTCACAGAGCAGAAACCCACAGTGTGCCATTCTATGTTATCCCAATTAAAAGCTTTTTTTAAAATTTATTTTCCCAAAAGGAATTACAAACCTCAATCTGTGCTCTCTCTTTCTCTTTAGCACTAGAAGAAGATGATGCTCTATAACCAATCTGCTCCTTTAAAAAAAAAGTTTTCCATCAGCTCAGTGGGTTTCTTGGCATGTTTTCTGTATTCTGTATTTATTTTTCACTCCTGCCTGCAGCTTCAGCTGAGATAATTGCTCTTTCTTTGTCATCATGCAAGGTGAGCCGGCTCCCCAGTGTGCTTGAGGACCTTCAAATACTTCCCAGCAAGTCCAGGAGCAAGACAGAATGCATTGCAAAATAGTTGTTTGTCAACGCCAGCAGAATTTGAGCACAGGAAATATAAGATGACAGATTATTCAACCCCTAGGTAGGCCAATTAAAGGGGAAAAAAAGCACAACTCAGCAGCAAAGGCTGTGCTGTTATAGCTGGGAAAGGATTGCTTGATAAAAAGGACTTCAATGTCATCTAATTCTTGGAAATTGGTAGTTGCAGTGGGACTGGCTTAGAACAATGCCCTTTTTTTTTAGGAAAAAAGGAAACTTTGGTCTGCCTAGAATTGCATCTTATGTACAGCAGCGTGAGGGAGCAAAGGGGGAATCATCCTGCCTTGCTCCCAGCCAAGTTTTGCTCATGAGCTGGAGATCCTGGTGTCAGTCAGTGTCAGCTCCAGGAACAGCTGAGAGACATCCCTTGATCGTATGGATAAATATGGCCCAGGAATGGGGTGAGTTAATTGGATTTTGGAAGTGTCTTGGTGTGGAAAGACAGGTGTCTGCCAGGGGAAACCAGAGCCTCCCTTGGAATGGAGAATGCAAACCTCTCCCTCTGAATTATTATAATTCCGAAATTAAGGGGCTTTCAGGCAAAGATGTGGGAATAGGAATAACAGTTCTTTACTAGGAATATTAAAAATGAAAACATATTAGTAAAAAAGCAAACAAAAAGAAAGAAAACCCTGACAGAGTCAGAACACAACCTGACCCCCTGTTGCTCAGGGTGTTGGCAGCAGCCCAGTCCAGCCCTCCTGCAGGGACAGATGTGGTTCTGTTGGAGCAGAGAGGATCCTGTAGCAGGGTGGAGTTTCCTCTGAAGGCCCAGGGGTGCTGAGATGGCTCTGGTTCCTCTGGGAATGCCGTGCACACAGGCTGTGCTGGAGTTCTGAACCCCAGGTTTTATCCAGGTAGGAATGCTGGGCTCCTCCCCTGGGTGCAGCATCTCCCAGTGGGATGATGGAATTTGATCAGCCCTGCAGGGAGCCTGGATGGCCCATGGACAGCAGATCCCCCTGGAGGGAGGATGGGTCCTGGAAGGGATAAAGAAAACACCTCCCCAGCTCGTTTCAACAGATGGCAATAGAATACAGACCTTTGGTTACATCTTGCATTGCAACCCAAGACAGAAGTATCACCAAAATGTTGGTTTGAGAAGCTCATGACCCAGGTGATTAAAGATGTGCATAGAAAGAGGAGCTGAAGCTTCTGGTTTGCCATCAGAGAGGTTAATATGATACTCTCCCTTCACTGAAAGAGTGATTAAACTTTGGCACAGGCTGTCCAAGGAAGTGGTGGAGTCACCGTCTCTGGAAGTGTTGAAAAAATGAGTGGATGTGGCACTTAGTGATTTGGATTATTGGGCACTGTGGGATTAGGTGGAAGATTGGACTTGATCACCTTGGAGATCTTTCCCAACCATAATGTTGCTGTCATTTTGTGAGTGGCTCAGCCATTGCCCTGTAAGCTGCCTTCCAAAATCTGAGCAGTGAAATGGGCCCTTATTTCCCATCTGAGAGATGAAGGGCAGAGGTCAGCCCTGACAGGATTTGCTGTAGTTCTGCATATCCCGGGAAAGAGAAGGATCCCTCCAAAGGCTGGGGCTGCTTTGGATGGAGGCACACATCTGGGGCCCATCCACTCACCCTGGACAAACACCACATCAGCAGTTGCAGGGGGGTGCTGCTGTGCTCAATAAAGAATCCATCTCTGCATTCCAGGCAGAGCATCCAATAAATGGGAAAACATTCTGCACTCATAAAACCCAGTGATAACTAAAACACAAAGCGACTGAGGCTGGAGCAGCTCTACTCCAACCCTATAAAACCAGGAGTCACACAGAGATTTGGAAAAAGCTGGTTTTTCCCCAGCCTGGCAAGGGTTGTCTCAAGCAGTAAATCCCCAAGCCAGGAAGCCTGGGGGTACTGCCTTGGGAGCTGTAAGTTTGACTGTGATAACCCAGAAAAGGGCAAGGCTCTGAGTTAATACAGCCAGGCTCCTGCATTACACACTGCCTCATCCCTCAGACAGTCAGGGGGCAGAGCAATCACATTCACATTTGTCTTGCCAGTCACCAGAGGTGTCCGTGCTCCAGCTGCTGACCTGATCCTTCCAGTGCCCATTGCATCACTGCCCTCTGGCTCCCAGCTGCTCCATGTAAAAGTCATTACTGGACTGCAGAGATACTCTGGCTTTTCCTTTTTAGGCAAAAACAAACAAACAAATAAAATATTCAGCTTTGCCTGCGTGGTCTCTTTGTGGTTTTGAAGAGGTAGGGCAGTGGCAGGGATCTTTTTCCCAGTCCCTGCCGTGAAGAGTTTCACTCACTTTTCCCAAAGTGCTTGTGATTTGAGGCAAGACCAAAAAAAACCAACCCTATTAAAAAGTGCTAATCTTTCAGCCAGTCTGTCTGATAGACACATGAAAGAGGGACATGTCTTTATTTGTCATCCAGTAGGGCCAAAATTGCAATCCCTAGTGTAGAATTGATCTATTTTGCAAGTACTGGCAGGACAACAGAGAAACTTTTTAAAGCCTGTGGCTCAGTTTATAAGAATAAACGCAAAACATATAAGAAAGGTATGAAAAGGGATCTGGATTTTTCCTGCTGTTTTGCAGAGAAAGGTCACAACAGTGTTCTTGTGGTCTGATTCTGTTTTTGCCTCAGGGCTTTACAGCAGCAAGGCCTTGGAGTGTCCCACATCTTGAACTTCCATGTTAATCTTTCCCAGAAATAACACAAAGAGCCCTCCCACCATTTTCTTCCATGGACACCAGGGTTCTCAATGAAGACCTGAAATACACCAGGTATCTGAGACCTCTGAAACAGCCCAGAGAAGCTGTGGCTGCCCCGGGATCCCTGGAAGTGCCCAAGGCCAGGTTGGATGGGGCTTGGAGCACCCTGGGATAGTGGAAGGTGTCCCTGCCCATGGCAGGGGGTGGGATGGGATGATCTTGAAGGTTCCTTCCAACCCAAACCATTCTGTGATTTTATGATCCAAACAAGAATGGGAGGCTTAAACTACCACAGTTTTTCACAACTGGCCTAATTAAAGTCTCAATTTTCCCAGTATCCCCACAGAGGAGTATGAAAAATTACCTTGGTGAAGTCACCTGATAGTCAGCACATCCTCCTGATAGCCTGGCATTGCAGATGCAGCATCCTTGTCAAACTCCTGAGGAATTCCATCCACTGGCTTGGTTATTACTCACGATGGGAGTTATTTACTCACATTATCAGGAGCAACTTGTGACTTTAAAATCCAAGTTTTGCCATCTAAGCAAAGGAAAAGGTCCCACCATGGGAGACCTGGACCACAGAGATGGATTCTCTCATCCATCCTGATTCACACAACTGCACCTCTGGGCTCTCAAGCTGACCACAAATATTTGAAATAACTAATTTGTCTCCTCAAATGAGTCATGCTGTACATTTCTGACCTACGTCTTTTTAAAGATGTGATTTAATTTCATCAAACAGGCAAAAGAGGAACAAGATTGAAACACAAGGGGATGCAGCAAAGTTTGCTGAGAAAGTTTTCCCCATGCAAATTGCCCCAGCACAGAAATTAATCTGGCCCACAATTCACACCTACTATTTGTGAAATGTTTTAAAGCCATTCCCAGTAAATCAGCGTGATAAATGCATCGCAACCTTGAGTAAATAATTTTGAGGAATGGCAAGCAGCTTGTTTTTAATGATGCCACTGTCAGTGGGGAGCCTGAAGGCTCCTGTGCAATGCACTCCTTCATCACCTGCTCCACACCTGTCTGAGTGCTTGTCTTTGCCTCCCAGCAGGCAGGGATAGTAAACAGGAGGTGTTTTGAATTTCTCCTTTCCTAAGGGATAATCTGCCTTCTGTTTACCCCCCAATGCTGTGCTCAGGAACATAAACACCCAGTGTGTTTATGGGTCAAATCCTTGGAATATCAGTACTTGCAGGACCCAGCTCTTCAAAGGGACTTGACTCCTACTGATTGAATTTGATTTTGGGGGCCTGGGACATTGCTGTAAATTGATGTTCCTTCCACTCCCACGCTCGTTAGTCACAAGTGAAAATTTGATTTAAGGTCTTATAGAACGTAACTCTTGTGAAAATGTTACCACTCAGAAACATGACTTATCTCGGCTAAACAGCCTTTAAAAACGATCACAGCCTGGCTCCATGCCTGGAACCAAAATGAAAGACAATCTCTTGGCCTGGGAAGAACCAGACAAGCCTTGCAAGGTTAATTTTCAGCCATTTTCATCTGCTGTGTAAAGAGAAGATAGGGGAAAGACAGGAATCAGGACTAATAACAACCTGTGCTTTCTTGAAGCTTCTAATCTCCCTGTTAAGTAAATTAATTTTTATATAGAGGGATTTACAAGACAAGCATTAATGTTTAATTACACTGAGTGCTTTGCTGCTAAGGGCAATGCCAAAGCAGATGTTTATGTTGATGTCTGTGGTTTGAATTGCACACATCTCAGACAGGACTGTCTCAGGGATATAAGAGAGAAAGAACAGCTTTGCTTTTAGAGAAAGGAGAAGAACTGGACATCTGCAGTGCTTGAGGTCACCTGAGTTTTCTTAGGAGCACCTGGATTATTTGGGGTGTGATCCAAGTGGTGGCAAATCCCAGTTAATTTTATTTCCTGCTGAAGTCCTTTGCCATTTTGCCCATTTTGCAGCTGGCAGAGACGCCCAGTTATTCTGCAGTGGTTAGACCTGAGTGCTCCACTGCCAAAATGGGTGAGAAGAAGCTGGGTGGACAAAGGGTGGGTTTTTTTTTTGTTTCTGGGACTGGAAACCATGGGAAGAGTGCTCCTGCAGCAGCACCTGCCTGACAGGAGAACTACAGTAAATAAAGAGTCATTCAGAGGGAGGAACTGGGATAAAAAGGCATGAATGGACAGATTAGTCTGGGAAAGAGAGGCTGAGGGAGCTGGGGGGCTCAGCCTGGAGCTCAGGGGTGACCTTGTCACTCTACAAATCCCTGACAGGAGACTGTAGCCAGGGGAGGGTCGGCCTCTTCTCCCAGGTTACCAGCGACAGGACAAGAGGACACAGTCCTAAACCGTGCCAGGGGGAAGATTAGGTTGGACTTTGGGAAGAATTGCTTCCCAGAGAGGGTCATTAGATGTTGGAATGAGCTTCCTAGGGATGTGGTGGATCAGCATCACTGGTGGTGTTTAAGGGAAGACTGGACGTGGCACTCAGTGCCATGGTGTGGGTGACAAGGTGGTTTTGGGTCACAGGGTGGACTCAGTGATCTCAAAAGCCTTTTCCAACCTATTGATTCTGTGAATCTATCTGCAGCAAGGCTGAGCAGGGCTCTGCAGGGCTTTGGGGCTCCTCCCCTTACCTGCAATTTCCAGATAAAAGCTGCTTATTCTGGGTTTATCCCACCACAGTGTGGGCTCTGGAACAGGGAAAGGTTTTCTCAGGGGCAGGAGAGTGACACCAGAGAGCACAGTCACATCACTGGGATGTCTGGACTGGGAAAGAAGCCCAGGGAAGCCCTTATCCTTCTTGTGCCAGGCCAGGAGCTGCCTCTCTGAGGGGCACCTCTAGGAGACCTGGGAATATTCCAAAATAGAGGCAACAAGAGTCCCTGGACACAGAGATGTACGAGCAGTCCCAAGACTCTGCTGTTTGGGGAGGCAGGAGGACAAACTCAGAGGCACCACTCCCTGAGAGATGCCTGCATTCAGTCAGATGAATTCCTGTTCCAGAGCAGAGAGGTTTCACCAGCTGAGCTGGAAGCAAAGCAGATGCTCAGCCCAGCCAGGAGGCCATTACTCTGTGATTATTATTTCCATGTGCTTAATTTCCAGCTCTCTGGTGCCTGTCAGTGATGGATGCTGTGACAAAAAAAGTCCTCAATCCTGCAGATAACTGAAAGCACACAGGGACGTAATCCTCTCCCTTTATTCTGGTAAATCTCTATTGTTCAGGTAAACCATCTGGTCATTATCCCATATCCACACTTAGGCCCTGGAGGAGTAAGTCCAAGTCAGGATAATCCACTGCTGAGCTGACAATGAGGGGTGACACGTGGTAAAATTAATTCTTTTTTTATAGTTAGGAGCATTAAAAAGCCATTCAGTGAAATGAAGTTGTTGTTATCACAAATAAATTACAGTTCAGCAGGAAAGAATTACATTGAAAACTGATTGGCTGTAAAATTAATAATGTTTTGGGCAATGTGCCTGCTCTTGGCACTTCCCTCAAGTGTCAGCCCGGGGCAGGGCTCACACCAGCCCTGGATATCCACACCTCACCTTCTAGGAATGATGTGCTAAGTCTGGCTCCCAGGTATCTGGCACGAATTCCCAAACATTGTGGAAGAAATGTGGGATCTGGGCAGAGCTCCACAAGGGATATTTGCCCCTGTGGATGGCTGGCAAAATGCCCGTGTGCCTCTTCCACCCTCAAAACAGGGAGAAGCAGAGCTTATAAAAGGTATTTCCACATCAGCTCTCTCAGTTTTGATTTGTGGTCATATTGACAGGAGGCTTTTGTTTACCCAGAGGTGAATTTTAGCTTGAGAGCCTGGAGTTTCAGTGGAAGTGTTGTCCCTGAGGCAGCTGCCAATAACTTGAGGAAGAGTGGCCACCTCTCCCTGGTGCCAAGTGCCCTTATATAAACAATTCCAGCAGCAAAATGAGAGCCAGGACCACGTCCTCCACATGGAGAGCTGGAGGAAGCTATCCCAAAATCTGTCTGTTGATACAGGGTGTGTCTTCATGCAAGGAAAACCCAGGTTTTTTTACCCCAGAATCCTTGGGCTTCCATGAGATGATCCAAGTGTGTTGTGTCTGCTCAGGGTTGTTTTTTTTCTCCTCCCGTTCCATCAGAATGTGCTCATTTGGGATAATTCGAGCAGAATTTTTGCATGTGGATTTCTTTTCATGATGAACTCTCATTTCTCAGCACTGAGGGTGGCTCTGGGGTCAGGACAGGATGGACACAACCAATATCCTGCCCAGCTTCTTCATCAACAACTCCTGTCAAAAGTTTGGTTGCTTCCAGTCTCCCTCTCTGTCTCTCTGTCAGCTTTATCCTCCTTCCCATCCCATTAAGCAGGACTGAAACCAAAAACTCCCCAGAGTGGTCTTGCTGATGTCAGAAGATCCAGTTCCTAATCCAGACTGCACGGACACAGCAGTTAAATACCACGGGTATGGTGTCACTAAAAATGTGCAGAGAAGGGAATGTGTCCTAACGAGGCTCTTTGGAATACAAGTAACTGTGTCAGTTGATTCTCTCTCACCAAATATCAAGCCATAAAAATGTCACTGAAGGTTATATATATATTCAAGGAAGAAACAGTAAGAAGCATCTGAGTTCACAAATCCTCTGCGCCACAATAAAAGTCTCATCCGTGGTAATCATTCATTTTTAAAGTTGTTCAAATCTAAAATTGACTTCAAGCTATTTCTTGTTTTTTCAGTTTCAGAACCAACTGCAAGAGATTTATCTACTTCCAAGTTGTCTTTGCAAACTGTCAGTACCAAAAGGCAATTAAGCTGGAGCTCAGTGAGATTTGATGAAATAAAAATTAATCAGAAAAGGCATGTTCCCAAAAAAAAATATAGTTTTCTGGCAAAAATACATCTGTCTTTAAATTCAGATGTGCTGTAGGGATAGAGCTGAGATGTTTGACTCCACTTGTGATATTCTCATCAAACTCATGACACCACATGAGACAAAGCCAAGTTTGCAATTCTTATTTCAGTGTTCCAGAGTATCCTGAAATTCCAGGGTATCCTGTAAGTTCAGGTTATAGCTCAGACTTGCAGCATCATCTGGGGCTGATGTGCATCTTCTCAGCTTTTAAAAGGCCACAGCCTCCTGTGGCTCTGGTTGTGTATAAGAAAACCAGAGCTGAGCAGGTTTTCCCAATGCTTTTAGAAGAAATCTCCATCTCCTCGAGCTGCCGTGTTGTGTGGTGACTGTGCACATGCTGCGTGTGACTGCACACACGTTTTTAAGCTGTTGATGCCATTGCATAAATCCCAATCCAGACTATTTTAGGTGCTGACAACAGGGGAAATGTGTTTTTCCCTCAGCCACACGATTTTGGTTCCAGCCTTTTCAGCTCTGGTCTTGAAAAGGTGAATGGTGTGAGATGATGAGAGCACACACACAGAGGTGTAAGAGGGAAGCAGGGAGGGCAGCACAATGCATCCCCTTGAATGGGTTAGACTGGGTTATGTTCCTGAGGACACTGGTGTTCTCCCAGTGTCATTTCAGGCTCACCATAACTGCAGATCCAGGCAGCTCTGGGGGAGGCTGGAGTGAGGATCTGCCTTTGGATGTGCGTGCAATGGAAAATTACCTCAGCAAAATGGGCTGTCACAGAGCAGTGGGGTGCTGGTGTCACACTGGAGCCAGCTGCTGCCCCAGCTCACTCGTGCTCACCTCCCTCCTGGTGTTTTCCTTCTCCCTGTCCCGGTGCCAAGGCAGAGGGAGGAAACTTTCCAACACATCCTCAGGGCTGCAGTGGGACCTGGAGTGACACACTCCTCTGATGTAGATGGAAAAGTGGCTCTCGGGGCTGACCTCACAGGTTGTTCTTGTATTGTTCCCAACAAGCACAGCTCATTCATGTGAAACCCCCAGTGCTGACCTTCCCAAGAGGCTGCTGCTCCCGTGGGACTGGAGGGATTCATGCAGGGACAAATCCCTTGGGAGCACTCAACAGCAGAGTGGTGAAAATGGCACTGGCTGCTCGCTCTGTTC
Organism: Nicator chloris; assembly: GCA_013400495.1. Taxonomy (NCBI): domain Eukaryota; kingdom Metazoa; phylum Chordata; class Aves; order Passeriformes; family Pycnonotidae; genus Nicator; species Nicator chloris. Next base: position 103,402 of record WAAE01024441.1, read on the forward strand.
CAGGGCTCCAACAGCTCATTTTCCATGTGTTACCTGGTCCCTTGAGTCGTGACATTTAGAGCCAGAGGCAAGACAGGCTGTTGGCAGGGACAGGGACTGGAATTCCAGGGCGTGCTGGGCTTTCAGCAGAGTGCTTGGATTGCTCATTTGTAAAGGCTGGTGCTAATGCCAGGCAGCTCTGGATCTATTTGTGTCCTTCCCTGAAGTGAGCAGCTGGTGTGGCATCCCTCACTCAACCCCTCATTCTGCACACACCCCGGGCTGACCTGACATCCCAGTCAATCCTGTCTGCTCTGCTCACACTTTCTGGAGCTCTTGGCTCCTTTCCTCCTTGGATTTTTTGACTCTGTGGTCTCTCAGATCTAAAACCCATGACCACTGTCTCGTGCTTCCCTCCAGACTCACACTTTGCCTTTCAGTTTGTGGGCCTGTGTCCTCTATGTGCTCCCATCCACACTCAGTGGATTTTGGGTTTGGGGTTTTTTTCTACTTTATCCCTTGATATAAAAATCATTAGTGATTAAAGCAGCTCAACTCCAGCCCATGAAGAGATCAGACTGCTGGCTCTGAAGTTCTATTGGTTCAGATCCCCTTGAATAAAAAATTTTGTCAGGGGCTTTGGTGTGTGGATCTGCCCATACACATATTTTATATAAAGTGTGTATTGTTCACCACACAGGAGCTGGTATGAGGGGAGAATAGGGAGGCTCCAGAGCTGCAGGATTATCACAGACACAGTTTCTGGGACCCACACTTGAGTCCTCTAAAAACAACAGAATTGAACAAAAAAGATGAGATTTCCCTGTTTATCCCCATATCCAGAAGTTTGTTTGTAGGGGAAAGGATCAAACTGTGGCAGCAGCTGCAGTCAGATGTGCTGTCCCTGATCTGTGCATGGCACATTTGGGTTCAGTTATCCTTGGTCTCGTCTGTCTCTGCAGACTGGAAATCCTAAAGTGGGCAAGGAGTGAGGAATATTTGCTGTGACCAGCAGCAAAGCACGTGGCAAGAGGAAACACTGATAAAAATCTGCCTGTGCTACAACCTGGATGGACACAAGCACCATAAATGGTTCCTGTCTGGGATCCCCATCAAGCAGGTCCGTGCTGGGTCTGTGTGCTGGAAATTTAGATAAAATCTCTCCGCCCCTGGCTTAGACCTGTGTGTTCTGTTGCTGCTGGCACCTAAAGTAATCCACACATGATGGGAGCTCCCAGGGTCCTTGCTGGAGGTGCTTTAAGCCAGCTGGGCCATTTTCCTTGGCATTCCTTTCATCACAGACTCATGGCATCTTGAAGGCTGGAAAAGACCTCTCAGATCACTGAGTCCAAACGTTAACCCAGCACTGCAAGTCCACCACTAATCCATGTCCCCAAGTGCCACACATCTCCTGAACACTTCTATGGATGGCAATTCCACCAGCTTCCCAGGAAATGTTCCAATGCCTGACTACTCATTCAGTGAAGAATTTTTTCTTTCAATCCAATCTAAACCTCCTCTGGTGCAGCTTGAGGCCACTTCCTCTGCTGTGGCCTCCTGTTTCTGTTGACTCCATAAAGTCTGTTCCCTTCTCACTGGGAATGTGTATCGGACTGTTTGTGTTTAGGATGCTGCCCTCAGGCTGGAAAGGCATTGTGGAAACGCTGCCTTCAGAGCAGGAATGCTGCAGAGCCTTTTCCATCTGTGCTGTGTTTGCTGAGGAGGCTGAGCTCATCTGTTCCCCTGAATCAAAAGCAAGAGCCTCCCTGTAGCTGTACCATGGCTGTCTCGCTGCCACCGAGCAGGTGAGAGGCAAACACACTGTGGGCAGCCTGTGGTCTGACAGAGACCATCTGTGTGACTGCTGACACAGAATTTAAGCACTTCTTGCACCGTTCCCAGGTTTTGTTGCAAGAAGGAGCACGCAGGAGATGCTGAGGAGCTCCAATGCAGCACGGCCGGGGGGCTCTGCCAGCAGAGATTTGCTGCTCCCGTGCTGAGGGTTTGTTATGAAAGTTACCTTCGTGCCTTCTTGGAATGCCCTGTGCTCTCCATGGGCCAGTTATTTTTAATGATCTGTCAGCATTTGGCACAGAAAGCCAAAGAAGGATTAATAAAAACCTGGTGCACGAGCAAGTTTGCAGAACTCTGCTAGACATCAAACACCAGGAATGGGCGATATGGAATAAATTCACTCCCAGGGTGGGCTGCTTTCAAGCACAAAGCCAATAGTGAAACACTGAGCTGTCTGCAGGTTCTGTATATGTTTAAAAACCAGCTTTTAAAACCTTTCTACTCAGAGGTCATTTCCCCTCTGATATCCCTCCTGGGATAAGGGATATATCAGATTCTTAAAACTCGGTGGCAGATGGAGGAGTGGAGGTGTTTCTGACACCCTTACAGCCAACAAATGCCTGGGGAATTTATCCCAGCAGTACCTGCTGGCTCCTGTGCTCTTCGCCTTCCCTTTCCATGGAAGCAAGGGCACAGTCTTGTCGCATGAGCACTGCTCTGCAGAGCCTCTCCCTGGAGGAACAGGAAATTTAAGGTCTCAAATTTAATGACCTCACATTTAAGGACTTCAAATTTAAGGTCTCCATTGATTCCTTGGAAAGCTGACCTGGAACACAGACTGGGCAGAGATAAAGTAGGTATTTATTAAAAGGCCTTTAGGATACATCTTGGGTGGTACAAGAGTCTGGCCAGGGCTACACCCAAGGTGGACACAAAATGGGCACAAAATGGACAAACGGTCACGAGGTCTCACACTTTTATGAGTTTTGGTTCATTTGCATATTGGGGTTGAATTGTCCAATTCCAGCTGCAGGTTATGCAGTCCCAGCCTTCTTGTTTTCTCCCTTCAGCCCAGCCTTGTTGGTGCTTTTGGGCTGAAAACTTGTGCCAGCTGTCCTTGGTGTGCAGCAGGAAAGGATTTGTTTTGTGTCCCTGCTGTGTGCAGAGAGCTGAGTGAGCCTGAGTGTGAGCTCAGAGCTGCACCCTGGGCAGCACAGAGCCTGGAACACAGCAAAGCTCAAACTTAAGGCATCACCATCCTGCAAGCTGCTCAGAGCCCTGCCAGCACGAGGAGTGGAAGGAGTTTGGCTTTGTTGTGTGTTTAGGACAGGCAGGAGGTTGGGGACAGATCAGGTGTCTGCACAGATTTTTCTTTGCTTTTCAGGCTCATGTCAAGGAAATCCTTCCAGCGTCCCTGGGGAGTTCAGTGTGTCAGTGACATTGTGGCACCCAGATAAATGCCAAATATTCCCTTTCACCCTTCCAGACCAATCACAGCCTTATCCCAGGACATCTCTAGGGATTAATACCTGTCTGATTTGCAGGATAGCAGAAAAATCCCCGAGTTACTGATGGGATTCATGCAAGGTTGCAGAAAGAGACTTCAGAGCAAGGGAGGAAACTGTCCCCAGTGTGTCCAAAGCCAAACCTTGCTGACATCCCCAGCTGTGCAGCAGATGTGGAGCAGGTGGAAGCACCTCTTCCAGGCTGAACTGGCCACCTCAAGCAGAAAGAACTTCCCTGGCCTATGGCCCAGCTGTACCACTCAAGAGAGCTCAGCACACTGACAGATTAGCCAAAAACCCACCTGATTTTACACAGCTCAAGGTGTGGCAATGTCTACATCCAACCATCAGCTGATACCTAGGCACCCTTTGTGTCCTTAGCAAAGTTTGGGGACGTGAACAAATAAAAAACTTCTTAATTCTCCCATTGCATCACAACAGAGAAAAAGCTGAGGTTGCAAAGAAAAGGATGTGCACGCTGACTTCCAGCTTCAGTAGGATTGGGAATAACATTCCTGTTCCCTGTTGTGTAAATTGCTGCTCAGGACACTTTTCCATCAGTGTGCCACTAAAGGGGATGAGGTCCTAGGAAAAGAGAAAGAAGCAGCTTTCAATTTTGGCCACATCTGGTACCAGTGTGATCTTACAGTCTTACCAAGGCCAGGTTGGACTGGTCTTGGAGCAGCCTGGTCTGGTGGGAGGTGTCCCTGCCCACGGCAGAGGGGGTGGAACTGATGAGCTTTAAGGTCCCTTCCAACCCAAACCATTGTGTGATCCTGTGATAACACTTCATTAGTTGTACTTGGATCAAGGTGACAGCAACAGGGTAAACTGGGATGCAGGGAGCAGCTGCTGGGTAGACTTTGTGTCTGAGCACAGCCACTGCAGTAAATCACATTTTGTGCACGTGTTCTACTAACAAAATAAACCTAGTAATATATATACACATTTATCTATTTTAATGCATATATTTCTCTATAAACACATTGCAGAAACAGACTCCCATCCTGATGAGAATCACAGAATCACAGAATATCCTGAATGAGAAGGGACCCATGAGTACCATCCAATCCAACCCAACTCCTGACCCTGCACAGACACCCCAACAATCCCACCCTGGGCATCCCTGGCAGTGCTGTCCAAACACTCCTGGAGCTCTGGCAGCTTTGGGAATGTGCCCATTCCCTGGGGAGCCTGGGCAGTGCCCAACCTCCCTCTGGAGGAAGAGCCTTTCCCTGATCTCCAGCCTGAGCCTCCCCTGCAGCAGAGTTTGCTGAGAGGAGCACCAAGACGAGACCAAGCTGCTCTGGAGGCTGAAAATTTCAGGTTTTCTGAGCTGAGTGGTGCTGACCCTCAAGCAAGCACCATGTTGGACTTGGAAAAGGCTGAGTGACAGCACAGAGGTTTTGGGTGTGCAGTTTGAATAGTATTGTGTGATCCCACAGCGTGAAAAAACTTGGATTTAGAATTTTGGTATATAGTAATATATGTAGAGCAAAACAGAGAATTTGAGGTGTTGGTCAATTGTCTTCTTGCACCTTCTTCTTCTTAAATTTGGGTGATTTCTTTGATTGGTTGAAAAAGTCCGCAGTGCGGGCTAAGGGTGATGAGTCATTGAGTTAAAAGTATAAATAATATAAGTGTCATCTCATTATTGGATAAGCAGTGCTTAAAAGACCTTAGAAAGAGTTAGAGTAGACATTTTTCTACCTTACTAGTTAGAGCTCACGCCTCGTGAGTCTGTAAATAAATGAGAAATAATAAACATCCAATTAAGAACTCAAAAACTACGTTTCCCATGTATTATTCATCCTGACCTTAGAGAAGAACTAAGAAGCCAGGACTGCACCATGTGAGGGCTGTGCTCTCTGCCTGCCCTGCCCTGTGTGAGCAGCCTGTGCACACCCATGTGGGAATTCCTGTGATGTCCCTGTGACTGGGTGTGCTCCCCTGGGGAATACAGGCTCAGGATCTGAGCAGTGCCAGCCTCACCCCTGCCAGGTGACTGGATTTGGCATTTCCCAGCAATCAGCACAGCAGCTGACGCCTTCCTGAAAACCCTCATACAGTCTGGTCTCTGCAGAATGGCTTTTTGTTTGCTTATGGTATTTTCATTCATTTTACTCCTCTCTTTCTTGCTTTCTTCCTGCAGCCCCTGTGGCATTTGCCTGGCAGTGTTGCTCTGTGCACAAGTGGTGGTGACACAGTTCCCTTCACAGTTCCCTTCTTGTTCCTCCAGACAAATCCCACTGGGCTGTAGTGTAGGAAAACTCAATTCACAGTTTTCTCCCTGTAGTACTCCCACAGTATTTCCAGCCTACCAGAGTTAGAGGCAACTAAGTTCTCCCTGGCAGCCAATATTTTTGATATAAAGGCCCTCACTTGCACATGCTACTTACACCAAATTGCATAAACTCAGCCCCAAAGTGACTTACAAGTTATGATGACAGCTTAATCACGAGAACACACTGCAGTTTTAAAACCCTGTAATTTAAATTGTCTGTAAGCAGGATTTGAATCTAACAGTCTACCATTTGAGGCTCAACAGTGCAGTAATTGCAGCTGTACACAGAATACAATCAAAGCACCAGGAGAGAAAAAAAAAGAAAGAAAAGCCATGAAAACAATGCCAGAAAAAGTAATTACCACATCAGCTCAGGCACTCTGAGGTGTTGGGCACTTCTGCAGCAATATGAGCTTTTCCCAGCTGTGCTTAACAGAGGTAAAAGAGGGAAGAACAAAATCCAAAACAATATAGCAATAAGAACACCAATCTTCTTGACCCAGAGAAGTTGGGGACTCCCCTTCCCTGGAAGTGTTCAAGGCAAGGTGGGATGTGGCTTGGAACAACCTGGGATAGTGGAAGGAGTCCCTGCCCATGGCAGGGGGTGGAAATGGATGATCTTTAGAGCCCCTTCTAACCCAAACCTTTCTAGGATTGGCTCTGTTCACACTACAGTCATTTCAATTACACCAGAGATTTTATATTTCCAGAAATAATCCCTTGCTCTGGGCATAAGCTTAAAACTGGTTTTCCACAGTGCTTATGTCAAAAAAGGTTTGAGACTTTTGCTTGAAAATATTAAAGCTCCTGATTTCCTTGATTGCTGATGAAGATGCACTGGGTCATACAGACTGATCTGCTCAATTCATGCTGTGTGTCTTCTAAGCCCAGCACCAAGGGTCACACTGAACCTTTTAACTCCCCAGGAGATGTGATTTGTGCAGGGCATGACAGGAGGAAACCCTCCAGCACAGCAGGTCTGAAAAGGAGATTGAATGGCAGGCCCAGGTTATCCCATCAGAGAAATCTTCTGCTCATGTGTGGAGAAAACCCAATAAAAGAGAACTTTGTCTTATGGGGAAGAAGAGTGGATGTTCCCAATACCAGGGTGCAGCAGAAAAGAGCATTAACAGATTAAGGATATGCAGCAGAGAAGCACAAAAATGAGGACAGGGCATGGGTTTGATATCCAAGGATGACACAGATTCAGCAGAGAAAAGCATAACAGAGAAGAGCTGATAAAACACAGGAGTGGGGAAAGGGAAACTGAGCAGCTGCTTCTGAAACCTGGAGTTGGTGAAATGTAGGTGGCAGTGGCCATTCTGTCCTGTGATGATGCCTTGGGAAGGCTGAGCTGGAACAGAGACTGGACTGAGCTAGAGAATAAAGCAGATATTTATTAAAAAGTGTTTACGCCCACACCTGGGCCAGCACAAGACCCCGCCCAGGGCTACACCCAAGGTGGGCCCAAAATGGACACAAAATGGTCACGAGGTCTCACACTTTTATAAGTTTTGGTCCATTTGCATATTGGGGTTGAATTGTCCAATTCCAGCTGCAGGTTATGCAGTCCCATCCCTCTTGTTTTCTCCCTTCAGCCCAGCCTTGGTTGTGCTTTTGGGCTGAGAACTTGTCCCAGCTGTCCTTGGTGTGCAGCAGGAAAGGATTTGTTCTGTCTCCCTACTCTGTGAAGAGAGCTTAATATGGGGTCAGAACTACACCCCTGGGCAGCACAGACTCTGAAAGTCATGAAAGTTAAAACTTAAGGTATCACCTGCACACTGAGGCAGGACCAAACACACCACGAGCATCCCTGAAATGTTTGCCCAGCTGTGAAAGGCCTCCCGTTCTCCTCAGTGCCATTTCTCCTTCAAAGCTTTTTTTGAGTCCAATTTAAATGTTCACATGGCATTTTCCTTCTGTTTTTTAGGTTCAGTCGACTTGCCTTCCCTTCTGCAGCAGCAAAGTTTTCCACCCTGGCACGTGGGTCAGGTAAAGGCCAAGCTCCCAAGCCAAAATCTTTCTGAGACTGTTCAGTTCCAGGCAGACTTGTTCAGATATGCTGCAATTTCAGACTTTGTCATCATCTAAATTCAACAGATTTTGGGTGAACAGAGTGAAAGTGCTATTTCAGCTGAGTCCTTAAGCAAACTCAGCTTCTGAAGGCTCCGTGCCCACCTGTTCACTTCCACACAACAACTTCTGAACATAAAGAAGAAGAACTTCTGAAATTTAACAGAGAATTTCTTCCAAGTACTGCAATAATCAGCCCCTGGGAGAGGGTGAGAAACCCAAGTCAGTGGTCACTGAGGACAAAAAAGCAGGAAGTTCTCAGCTGAACACTTTCTTTTCAGTGTCTGTGGCTTTCCAGCTGGCACGGGTGTCACTCTGGAACCCCTGCAGTCTCGGGGCTGTGGGGGAGGACTGGGACATCTGGTGGGCTGTGGTGGGCTGTGGTGGGCTGGTGGAAGAGAAAACAGCCTGCAAACCTGGAGGAACTTGGGCTTCTCAGATCCCCCTTCTTGATTTTCCTTCGCAGGACATCTGCCCATCAAAGAGGCCGCCAGAGGAACAAAGCTGCCTCGAAAAGCAGAACAAGGTTTGGAAAGAATTCTGCTGATTTCAGGAGGCAGAAGCAGCTCCTGCACACCTTGGGGCTGCTCGTGTTTCCTGAGAAGGCAGAGGCCAGAGCTTGGGGAGTGATCTGAGGTGCACATCCTTGAGCAAGTGGTGCAGAGTGGAGGGCAAAGTGAGGATGGAGGGCAAAAGCACAGGAAATTTGCCAAGCTGAAGGTCAGAGCTGATATTTGGCTGAAAATAAACCCTTTTCAGGTCACTTCTGGTGGAGGTTTATCAGCATGGGTTGGTTTCAAATCCATTCTTCCAGTCTGTGGAATTGATGCTCCTGCTTAACCACTTTTCAGCATGAATTAAAAATCTGACAGCTTGTCTTGTGTCTGCTCTTCCCTCTGCATTGCCAGAGTGAGGTTAAAGAAGGCATTAAGGTTAGTTTAGAGGGCCAAGGACTGTTGTGCAGTGGGAGGAAATAATTTGCTGCTAATGCACACAACAAAGCGAAACATTAAATGTAAAGGTCATTTTGGGGGTTGGAAAGGAATCAGTGCATTTCTAAATCACTGCCTCATATGCCTTAAAATGACTGAATATCTCAGGAGACAAAAGGCATCTGGAATACTTTGTAAAAAATCTGCAGGAGAGCTTCATGGGTTGAGCAGGATAATGAAGATCTCCTTCTCCAGCCATCCTGGCTCAGGCTGGAGACCAAAAATGACATTACAATATTGGGGAAAGGTTTGGCCAGAGTCCTCTGAGATAAACAAGGAAAAAAGGCTTGCTTTTACTGGACTTTTCCTGGGGGCAAATGGACAAGGATTCAAGTTTAAAGAGGAAGATACTGATTCTGATGAGATGCAAAGAGTCCACATGGTGTGACTGGAAAATGGTTTTGTGTCAAGCAGTGTGAAAGCTGGAACAAAAAGCACTGAAGATTTTAAGGAATTTTATAAGAGAGGAGCTGGCAAACGTAATCAAATTATGAAGAGCATTTAAATCACTAATTAAAAGTCAGTTTCACAATGCAAATAAAATCTGGATCACAAACTTCAGCTGGAAGGGGAGCCTTTAGAGCACAAAGTGTGCAGCACCCCTGAAACAGAGCACAGGGACCCAATCTAGTCCTGAGGGATGAGACCAGAATTTTTAAAAGGGAGCTCCAAGTGAGTGGAAGTCCCAAGCAGAGGGGTTTTGACTTGTCAGAGGGAGAGAGCTGGGGGGAAGAACGAGGATATACTCAATTTGTGGGGTTTCTTTTCTCATCTTGGGGAAGGGCTCTTAAAGAAGAAGACAAGCTGAACCCCACCAGACAAATGTAGTAAAGGAGCCTGCAAAATTTGGAGAAGTGAGACCAAGCTGTGGGCAACCTATCAAAGTAACTATTTTATCTGTTAATTTTGAGCCCTTTCAGTTTATTTTTTTGTTTACCCAACACCTGCAATTCCTTTGGTTTTCCCTTATGCCCATGACTTTTTCTCTCTGCTTAGTCTCGTCACTCAGCTCTGGAACACTTCCAATTGGGCCACATTTTTCTTGACTTCTTGCTAATCCTGTGGGTTTTTTCTTGACATTTTGCTGAGGACTGTGGTTTGCTAAACAGGACTTCAAAACCACGGTGCTCACGTGGTAGGGTGGGCTGTGACTAAAAGTTTGCTATTGACACCTGAGAACTGAACCCAGGCCCTTTCCACTGCCCACCTACACCTGCCTGCAGAGTATTTTCTATTAATTAAGGTCAGGTATGAGGGGAATATTAAAAAAAATGTCTGTTAGATGAGAAATACGTAGGTTTTTACTTGGGTATTATTTTCTTTGCTTCATATCAATAGGGGTTTTTTGCATCTGTAGAGGTAAAGTGGAATTTCTCTGCATTCTGCTCCTTCTGTTTCAATCACTTTTGCCAAGGCCTCTCATTTCTGTGCTCTGGGGGTTGCTGTGTTTGATGCTTGCTCAGAGCAATACACCCACACCCTTCCCTGCGACCTCTTGTTCTGGCAAATTGAGTCCTCTGGCAGCACAAGGCGTTGCTGGTAATAAACAGGGAGTGTGGAATCGTTCATTTCCATCTCAGGTAAAACATCTGAACTGTGTAGGCAGGCAGGGCTGGTGCTAAATGAATGAGACATGGAGATTTATTCACACAGAGCAGCGTGGAGCTGCTGCTTCTCCCAGCAAGCCCCAGCCCTGCCACCGTGGTGTTCCCTCCTCACCAGTGCTCCCCACCACCACTCCCAGAATTAAATATCACCTCTCTGCTGAGTTCACCAGGCTCTGAATCATCCTCTGTAATCTGCCTAAGGCTGGATGGAAAGTTTGCTGGTGGTACAACTTTGGGACAAGAGTGATAAAATCTTGGGCACAGGATGCTGCTGGGCTGGGCTCACTCTGCTTTTGCTGTGTGACAAGGCTGAGATCCCACACAGTCCCTGGGTTTGGATTAGACCTTTTTGCTACACAATTCTGTTAATGCCTTAAAGCCACCATCTCAAATTACCCCTCGTGGGTCCTACTACACCTTTCATAGTTCTGTTTCTCCAAAATATCTAGTTTATTTGCAAGGCCATCATTTGAAACTTGTTTCCAGCTCCATTTCTCTCTCAACAATGTCTGTCCCGTTCCATGACATTTCTAAGTCAGCACATTTTATCTCAGAGTTTGCACACAGATGCACAAGACTGTGTGAGCCTTCTGTCAGGCTTTGAGAATTCTCTGCAAATCCATTTCCCACACCTGGGTGCTCTCCTATCTCAATTTTTAGTAAATTCTTCTTCTTCAAGCCCCACGCTGGTCCTGGAGCTCGTGTTGGCAGCTCCTCTGGGGCTCTGCCCTGTTTGCTCAGGATATTCTTGGTGCAGGACAAGACCTGATGTTCACTCACCCCCTAAGCATGAACTAGAAATAAATAAACAGGATGACATCTTCCAGCCACCCATATGATCTTCCTCAAGTCCCTTATAGTGCCCTTTGGGGTTTGGTAGAAAAATGATCTTTTTTATTTTTAGTTTGGAGTGTTTCTGGCTGTTTTCCTTCTTTCAAAAAAACTAAAATAGTGTGCTTCAGATTAGTAAATATAAAGGATATCCCATGCATGAAGTAGTTCATGATTATCTGCTGGTAAATGTTCCAAGACATTATGAAAAGTACAATTTAAATACACATTAGCATCTCCTCATGGTAAGGCTTCCCTTAATATTGTTTTGAAATCACACACACAAAAAACTTATGTTATTCTTAACGGTTTTGTTCAGCTCAGTGACAAGAATGCCTGTAAAAAACCAAGATATTATTAGCTCTAAAAAGAGATCTTTTATTAAAAAGACTCTCAAAAGATGGGAATCTACTTGCTAATAAACAAGAATCCTGCCCCTCTCTCATAAACTACTCAAACAGTTGGGGAAAAAATGCAGCAAATTTAAAGAAACATTGAAATCCTCCTCAGAACTGTTCCACCAAACTGGGTCAAGCTATTTTCAGGCTGAAGTAGTGACAGATTTCAGGAATAGGAAACATTGATGTGGCCAGATTAGCAAACATCATTGATTTGTAGATTTGTAGATCTGGGGGCCAGGAGCTGGAGATGGGTGCAACACTCTGTCCATGGCTCTCTTGTTTTCCTTGGAGGAAGCAGCTGCTTCAGGAAGTGTTTATCTATTGAGAGAAGGATAGATTGTGTTAGATACCAGCATTTAACATCTTCCTGTTCTGGAGATTTTATGATAATTGCAGAGGGATGATTAAAGGCATTGGCTGGATGGAAAATCTGTGATATTGTAGGATTAGGGATTGCAGCAGGAGGTGAGGAGTGGCCAGAGCTGGAGGATCTGTGATTGGACTCAGAATGGAGGGCTGAGAGATGGGAGATGAGAAAAGGAGCATCACTTTAAACATTTCTTTCCATTTTAATATTTAACTGTCTCTCACTTGTGAAAACTCTCTTTAATCTGAAAGACTGGGTGCCTCAAGCAAACATGAGCTCCAGTGGTGACTCAAATATTTATTTTTAATTCATCCATTTAAATTTTGGCACTCAAATATTGAACACTTGGCCCCAAGTTTAGCCTAACACCTCATGTTATGCACGGGACATATATCAAATAGATCCTTGAAGAAAACAAATATCTATTTACTAGGAAATTTGTGTATTTGAAATAAAATTGTGATTGACTGGGATTATGCTTTTGTCAGGCTTTATAGTTAAATATTATTATAACACTGTCCTGCCTTCATTGATGTCCTCACTGAAAATTGCTAAAAATACATCACGTTTGCAGCTTTTGGTTGTTTCTCCATGGAAATTTGAAAGCTGTTGGTTTAAAGAGAAAAAAGAAATTGCTGCATTGCACCTCTCTTGTCAGACACTGTGACGTGACCAAGAATAGCTGGGATGTGTCACTAAGATTTATCCCAGAGTGCCTTTTCCCTGGATACCATCCTTGGTGTTTCCCATTTGGTTTTCCCACATCCTCCAGCCTCTACAGACAGAACCGTGTTGCCTCTACAGGAAGATTTCCCATCTTAGCACAGCTAGAGAAAAGCTAGAAAGGAAGGAAATGCCTTCCCATTGTGGTTTGTTGCTATTCTGGCCGTGTCACAGACTCACAGAGTGGTTTGGACTGGCAGGGACCTTACAGATCACCCAATCCTCTCGTCCTTGCCCAAGAGCTGGATCCTACTGCTGAAGGAACAGCCCCATTATTCAACCTCAGATCACTGAAGCCTCAAACCTCAGCCTTGCAGGTCCTTAGAGAGAGGTCCTGACTGGGAACTGAGAGCCTGAATGGTTTTTGGGGGTGGTTTTTGTGTGTCCAAGACACTGTGGAAGATGGAATGTTCCCTCTCTCTGCTTTACAGATTGAAAATTGCTGTTTTCATAAATGTCTAGACAGAGACCAGTTGGGTTAAGAAATTATTTAGATGCAGCATACATAGAAATTAAATTATTTGTCTGAGGTTACAGATTATGGGGAAGAGTTTTGCTTTGACCTGACTCTGAAGACAAAAGAGTAACTCAGAATCTCTCCATGTTCTTTACTTCATTCTCCTGGTTTTTAACCAGCTGTCAGTGAACGCCACATCTCAGCTCCACTAAAAGTGACCTTTCATTCTCGTGCACCTGTCATTTGTAGATACACAACATTTATATTAAGAGCAGGAATTGTGGCAAACATGAAGCCACTTGCACTTTGCAGGATTAGGCACTTCAGGCCCCCAAAAGGATTAGGAAGTAACTGGCTACCAAAGATGCTGGCAAGAGCTTGCTTTATGGTGGTTTTTTTTGGAAATCCTCCCTTAAAGAAGCTCTGTGATGGTGTGTGTATCTGTCTGTCTGTGTGCTCTCCATTTTTATCAGAAAAAAAAAAAAAAAAGGCAACTTCTAAGGATGAAAAATGACTGATGATTCTGGCTTCCTAAAATGAAACCTCCCCAGAGGTGAGTGACTTGTATTTCCTGAGCATGTTTCCTCATAAAGATCTTTCTGTTTTTTGACATTCCCATACATTTTTCACTCCTGAATTTTATTCTTAGTGAGGACTGCCAGCATTCAGAGATTGCATTTTGCATTCCATAAATCTCAGAACGTACAAAAATGACAACAGCACACATGGGTTTGTGTGAGAGCACATGCACACATTATTCATGGCACTGGCTGGATAGAAAGCTTTGCTTTTCACTCCCAGCAATTCTTAGCTGAGGCAATCTCACAGCCATAAATTCACCACAGAAAACATGCTAAAACTTGGGCGAGAAATGAAAAGCCTTTAATTCTGAAAGTGCAAATGTATTCAAGCTGAGCTGTGTGAGCAAAATATGGCTTTTAAATTCTTTACCCTGCCCTATTTTACTGCAGGTGCTTCTGACTGTAGGAGTTTTGATTGCCACAAGAAGACAATGCTGAGGCTTTTAGGTCTTGCTAAACAATTCTGGCTGAGGCTTGGCTGACCTACAGGACCCCATGGAGCCACCCTTGTGCCAGTCAAATGTTTTGGGAGCAGGTTGTACAGAGAGGTTGTGGATTCCCCATCCCTGGAAGCCTTCAAGAACAACTTCACAGGACTCTGAGCAACCTGCTCCAGTGGAAGGTGTCCCTGCCCATGGCAGGGGGTTGGAACTAAATGATGTTTAAGGTCCTTTCCAAGCAAAACCATTCTGTGACTCTATGATTCTGTGATTCTGTCCCCACCCTTGTTTCTCTGCTGGTGCCACTCCACAGGCACTGCCATGGCTCCGTGGCACTGGTGCTGTGTCACATGCCAGGTGATGAGGCAGGGACTCAGGGGGAAGAGCTCTTTGGAAGAGATTTCATTTTGATGCTCATCCTCGTTGCTCTTCATTTCCTTACCCTGGTGTTTTCCCTTGATGGATCACTCCAGGGAATGTGCCTGTTCTGATGCCCTGGGAAGGCTGACCTGGAACAGAGACTGGGCAGAGCTAGAGAATAAAGTAGGTATTTAGTAAAAGGCCTTTAGGATACACTTTGGGCAGGGCAAGAGCCTGGCCAGGGCTGCACCCAAGGTGGACCCAAAATGGTCACAAAATGGACACAAAATGGACACAAAATGGACAAACAGTCACGAGGTCTCACACTTTTATGAGTTTTGCTCCATTTGCACATTGGGGTTGAATTGCCCAATTCCAGCTGCAGGTTATGCAGTCCCATCCTTCTTGTTTTCTCCCTTCAGCCCAGCCTTGTTGGTGCTTTTGGGCTGAAAACTTGTCCCAGCTGTCCTTGGTGTGCAGCAGGAAAGGATTTGTTTTGTGTCCCTGCTGTGTGCAGAGAGCTGAGTGAGCCTGAGTGTGAGCTCAGAGCTGCACCCTGGGCAGCACAGAGCCTGGAACACAGCAAAGCTCAAACTGAAGGCATCAGTGCTGGGTACATCACCCTACACACCTGCTTTAAAATGGGTAAGAAAGCCATTATCCTTATTTCCATAAAGAAATGGCACTGCTCAGAGAGCAGATACCCACTTCCATCACTATGCCATTGTTTTCATGAGTTTTCAGGGCTTTACCCTGTGCTCATCAAAGCAGGTTGCTCCTTTCAGTGCCTCTCTCCCAGGATCGTGGTCTCACCACAGGTAGGCAGGGTTCAATTTGGGTAGCATTTATAGTGGAGCAGGGAATTTCAACACAGCTCCACCACTTCTGAGGCCAAACCTTGCAGTCCCATTTGTCTGTGCTGCTCTCTGATGACACAGACAAGCTTCCTTCCTTCCTCAGAACAGAAATCTTCCGAGGTTTAATTTAGAATCAGCTCCATCTGACATGACAAACAGGGAGGCAGGGTGCTTGAAAGGCAAAGGCACAGACCTCTCCCATGTGGTTTGGAAGAGCCCTGTCTGCTCTTGGCTGGTCACACCCCACACGAGGCAGTGTCAGACAGGTGCCTGAAGGTCTTCCTTGGAGCAAAGTAGGAAACAAGTGGTGCTGAACAAAACACAAAATAGAGAGAGATGCTCCTTTTTTTCATGAATAATGATCAGTGCAAATGTCACTGAGAACAATGTGATTTTGCAGAACACATTTCCCAGTTAGGAAAAGCCATTCTGATGCCACTTCAGGCAGCACTATTAACTCCCCTCTAGTTGTGGACTGATTTTAGATTTCGTGGTTGGAGCTGTCAGTTCTCACTTGCTGGCATCAGGAGAACAGTGGTGGTAGAGGATGCCATTCACTGACAGGTGTTGTCCTCAGGGCAGGTCCATGCAGTCAGTTCTCTGTGAGTGGATGGATGTCAGCAATCCAGGCACCCTCCAGCCCCTGAGCTGGAGACAGATGCTCCTTTTTCTACAAAAAGATTTCATTTCAGTGCAGAGAGGAATGACTCAAATCTCCTGGAGACTGAAATCACCTGTGCATTGCTCAGCCCTGAGCAATCCCTTTGGCTTCCCAGACTCAGCAGCAATTACTGCATGAGCTGATTTGGGACAAATCACTGATATTAATTAGGATAACCTCCATGGGCAACTGTCTAATTTAGGCACCGTTTCTATTTCCTTTTGTGCCTTTATGAAAACGCTAGGACATCTTTTCCCTTCTGCCTGCACTGGTGTTCATTAAAGTATTCCAGAAAGGAATTGAAATATATTTTCCCTCTCCATAATTGCTCTCATCAATAACAAGTCACTGCCTGGATTCCAGCACATCACCCTGAGCCACAGAAATGCATAAGCAGGAGAAGGAGCAGATGAAATTATGATATTTAAACCCAATTCTGTGGGGAGTTCTCAAGTGACAGCAACCTTTGCTACTGCCATTCATTATGGAGGCTTTTTGTTGAATGTGTAAAGAGAGCCGTAATTATTGATTGCTCAGCAGGCTGCAGCTGACAGCTTAGTAAGAAGCATTAACAACTGGGATAAAGAAGTGACTAAGAAATCATATTTTTTTTCAGCAATTGGGTTTATTCTGGAAATAAATTGCAATTTTATAGCCCTCGAGAAAATCAAGTGTGGGAGCAAAAAAGGTCTGCTCACACTTTCTGCCCGAGGAAACACAGAGGTGGAGCAGATTGGTTGTAAGTTAACATTCATCAGAGGATGCTGAGCATTAACACTGAGCTCTTTTGGTGTTATTTCACTTTTCCCAAGCCACTGCATCCAGTGAATTTACAACTCATTTATGTTTTCATAAACAGGTTCTAAGTGCTCTAGTAACGCTCTGTAGCAATATAATTATTGGGAGGGTTAGGAAAGAGAGAAGTGGCTTCAGGTCTTGCAAATATTTCAGTAAACTAGGCAGTGAATTTATTGGGAAATAAAGTTTAAAGAGACTAAAGCTATGTCTGGCTCTTGGTCAAATTTGGTAAATAACTTCGAACTGAAAAAATCTTTAAGAAAAGCATGAAGAGCAAAGTGTTGCTCTCAGATTTGCTAAACAAAATATTCTGCTATTTCATTTTGAGATCTGTGCTGCAGATTGAAAAATGACCAAAAAAATAATTGGTTTAATCCCTTTACATTCACAGAACATTTCATTTCAGTTCAAATGAAATGATTCGAAATGAGCTCAAATTAATTCTGACTTCCTCTTCACTTCTTCATTTCAGAGGGTTGGAAAAAAAAAATTAAAGTTAAAATCCTGCATCTCTGTGCTTATTCCCAGAGCTGAAACATCCACACTGCCAGCTTTGCATCAGAGAATTCCAGATGTAACCAGCCAGGTTTTCCTGGGATGGAATGAGCAGCACTGCAGAGCATCAGTGGAAGAGGTCGACAGATTGCAACAGTAGAAACAAATAGGAATTTACAGTAGGATATTGTGGGCTAACACCCTGTAGTTCCAGGACTGGGGGCTGAGCTGCCCCTTTAGGCTCCCTAAGGCCAACTCAAGAGAAGGAGGCACCTCCTGAAGGCACCTCCTGAAGGCACCTCCCTGTCCTGGAATGAGTGGGTGGGTGAGGAGATGCAAAAACTGTGGATGATTAATGGTAGCTGGAGGTGGGAGATGATCCTTTATGGTTGTTTCATGCTTGTCCACAGGTTCAGTCAACTCCTTGGATCTTAACCTTAGAAAATGTAGGTCCTTACAGAACTATTGTTGGTGCTGCTCAGTTCTCATCTGTCACTTGTCCTCACTGGATACCTGATTTATTCTTACTGAGCCAAATGAAGAGTAAAATTAGGATAATTCAAGCTTTTTCTTTGATAAATTAATGATTTATTCTATTAAGAACGGCCTTCTGGAAGCACAGTTTATTGAGTACTTTATTGGCTGGCATTTTTGTTTCCCCTCACCAGGGAGAAGTGAAATTTAACACATAAACACTTAAAACGTTTCCTTTTGGACTCAACGATGCATGACGGAGGTCAAAACACATTTACTGCAGTTTTTCACTCTGGTACGTTGTTTAAATAATGCCACAATATTATTAGCTTGCTGTTTATGGATTCTTTGTACTCAATCTATGATTTCTTCTGTTTCCTGCTATGCTTGGTCATTACTGTAGTGCTTGGATGTCAGTAATCGACTCGGATTGTTACAAAAGCACATGAATTTGGACACATGCAGCCCGATTCTGTGCCATTTGCATCACAGAAAATAATTCATCACTGCCTCTGTAACCATTGGGTCTTGCTGGGAATGCTCCCAGAGCAAGATGCAACTCCAAGAATCTCAGTGGTGGAATTAATACTATAAAATATAGCTTTAAACTTAAACATTAAAGTGTGCTGAAGCGAGTCTCATACCTCTTTGATATTCAGTGGAACTCAGGTCCCTAAATGCCTGTCTGACTTTTAAAAAACAAGACTTACTCACATGATTTCTGGAAAATAAGCACTCTGAAGCAATTTGCTGTGTAAAATAGATCCTTTCAGGGTGGAAAAAATAAACTAATTGGTGCTATCACACGAGTTGGAAGGTCATGGGCTGTTCTTGTGCCGCACAGCAATTTCCAGTCCCTCTCCACCTCTCCATCTTGACGTCAAAAACGTCAAAAAGTTCAAAACTTTCTCCTTTAGGTGCTTGAAAGTTGGCACAAGGCTTGAAAATGGACGGTGAGAATGAGGAAAGTGGGTTCCCTTGCAGTGGTGAGAGAAATCCAAGCCCAGGGGCTGCTGTGAGCTTGGCCATGGGAAGCCCCAAGGACCAATTTCCACCTGACTGGAACTGGGGGGCCCAGGCTAAGCAGAGCCAAGGTCTGTTCTTTCTCCTTGAAGACAAATAATGTGGCATTGTTTTTATCTTTAAACTGAACTCTGCCCTGCCCCTCATCTCCAAAACCTGGTGGCTTCATCCAGTTGATTTCTTGTTTTATCTAAAAGTGTGGAAAAGGCAGAGCCACCTGGGCCTGAAAAAGCAGCAGCTACAATAAGAAAGGAAGCAACAAAAGATTATTTTAACACTGCTGACATTTGTGAGATACTTGACTATTCAATGCTTAAAAAATGAAAGGCTTTGTTGTACCAAAGAGAACAAAAGCCCTTTGTCAATCACCATGTGTCTTATGTCCTATTTTAGTGGCTTTATACACTTATTTTCCACAGGTTTCTACAGGAAGCCTCTTTTAGCCTTCTGCAAGGAGCCATGGTTAATTCTTGGTGCCTCCTTTAATTTGATGAAATAAGAATAGCTCAAATCAATCACCAGGAAGGATGTCAAATCGTCAGAATGGATGTCACACACAGCAGCTCAAAATCAGATGGTGGGGGAAACAGTGAAGGTGGAATATTGGAAGTGAGAGTTGCCTGGAAAAGCAGGAGGTGCCGAGTCCCACTGCTGCATGCCCTCCTTGTCTCTGGTTTGGCACAGCCTCGAGTTTCCTGCTTTATGTCCATGTGACAATGGGCATCTTCCTCCCTCTGAGGGGCCTGCTGTGACTGACAGCTGAATTTTGAACCTAAATGGGCCCTTTCAGGTTCCTGTGACCTCAGGGAGGCTGCTCAGCTCCTGAGTGAATCCTTAGGACTCAGTGAGACACCCCTGCAGCCCTGGCAGAGGAGCCCCAGGACTGCAGTGGGATCCCAAGAGCTTCTTGGATTTCAGGCACGTGTGAGCAGCTTCTGCTTTTGCCCAGCTCTTGGCACACAAAGGTGAGCGTGGAAGGGATGGGGCAAGCTCTGCCTTGGGTTCTCCAGGTAAGGGAATAGGGGGGAAGTGAGTGGTTTGGGCTGTGAGCTGGGATCCCAGCTACAGAAGCCTCTTTCATCACCAGTTGTCATGTGAGCGAGGCCCAGGGCTTGTCCTGGGATGTCAGATAATGACCACATCCTCATTACCCCAATCTGTTATTTTAGTTTTTCTGCCTTCTGATGTTTAACTTTTGAAAATTCTTTTCCCATAGATTCTTCTGTAAATAAGAGACTTGTTCAGGTTAAGTTTATCTTTGTTATCATTCTTTCTCGGAGGAAGAGATCTCTTAACAGACACCTGTCTTGACCAATGTGATTGGAGAGGTGTTAACTTTACCTACCAATCACTGGGGGTGTTTGAAAAACTATTTAAGGTGCTGTTTTTAAATAAACTAAGACCTTCAGATCTCTCAGTCAAAAGAGCCAGTCAGAGTCCGTGTATCTTTTAACACAGCAAGTGCAACACCAACCTCCAATTTGCTGTATCAACTTAAAAAAAATATTCAATAGCTGTCATACTTCAGGATATCCCACGTGTGGGAGAACAGATGAGAGATAGAATAGAAAGCACTGTAGAAGTTATGGATCGAGTTATCTTGGCCTGGGTAAAATAAAAACCGTGGTGTAAGCGACCACAGATGTGAAAAAGAACTGGGAGAAGAACTGCATATCAAGGTATTTGGAATGATGTAGTTTTGTAAAGGCTGCAAAATCATGCAAGCAATAGGCTATCTGTAGTTTGGGGGAAATTCTTGCTTAAAGATGTGACTGGTTAGGGCTGCGGCCTATTCGAGCTGTGACAAGTATATAACCCTTACTGTAAGACTATTATCTGACTTCAACTCCTTTTCACCCTGACTTCAACTCCTTTTTACCCTGACTTCAGCTGCTTCAACTTAGACTTCAGCTTAGACTTCAATAAACTGATTTCAATTCAAACTCTGGCCTATTTTTGCTCAAGCTTTGGCTGAAGTCTTCCTGCTTGGACTACTTTTGTACCCCCTCTTTTGAAGTCCCATCTCTCAGTCGTGCAGCATCCATGTGCCTCCCTAAATCTTCCTTTATTCCTGGCCTTTGTGTCCCCTGTTGCAACTGGTTTCCTGCACCTACGTGTTCACCAAATGGAAGTTTGGTCCTTTCTGTTGCCTTCAAAATGTGTCATTTTGGTTATCTTGTGTACAGTTCTTCCCTCACCCACAACAAGAGGCAAGACAGTTCTCTGCTGGCCAGTATTCATGTTTTTCATTTGACAGTTCATGCCTGGCTATGGAGATCTACTGACATAACCAGGGATTTATCAAAAGGATGGATCTTTTTGTTTGAAAACACCCTGTGCCCATTTCTGGGGCTGGAGCAAAGAGTCCTCCATCTTCATAGGAAACGCTGGGGGAAAGACTGGGCTATTCCTCTGAGGAATAATAAAGGTGAGATCCAGTCTAGGACAACAAAGAGATCATCCTGGCTGACCTTTCAAGTTTTTCCAAGGTCATTCTGGAGTTTTCAACTTGGTATAATTAATTTCTTTTTTTTTTCTCCCCTCCATAATTACTGGAAAATGATTTGTACTGTGGCCTCGGAGACAGGGAGCACTGGGAGAGCTTTGCAACTTATTATTCAGTGTGAGAGGCTTTCAAAGGAATTTTGAATGTATAATGAACTGTGAACATGGAGAGGGATTTTTCCCCTCTCACCCTTTTTCTGAATTCCCAGCATGATGTGGATAAAATGTGAAATATCAGGTCAGGACAAATGTGGCTGCTAAAATGTGCAGGGAATAACTGTGATCTCTTATAATAAGCCTCATTTCCCAACTGCATCTGTTTAGCAAGAATTACTCCTGCAGCAGGGTGTTCTTTCGTGCAAGCTTTGGAATTTGGTCTTTTCTTAAATACCTGTTTTCTTCCTTGTATTGCCTTCTTAGGTTAATGTGTCCTGAAACTAAAAGACAGGAGAACAGGCATGTATAAATAATTAAAAGAAAAAAAACAGGAGCAAGAGAAAGTCTAAATATGAGGGAATTTCAGGGAAGTGGTCTGAGTGGTAACTTCTGCACCAAGAGTGTGAGGCATATGCTGGCCTCACTCCACATCAGAGGTGGATTTGTTCCAAAAATTAAAATCAGTGTTTTTTAGCCCCCTAATTTGAAGCTTCCATCCATAATGGAAGAGGATTATTGGCTGTTGGAGGAGAAGGAAGGGAAGATTTACAACAAACCTCTTAAAGCCCAGCAGCTCTCTGCAGAAGGGAATTTACAGATCTCTGGACAAATGCTTTCTCTGGGATCTGAGCAGGTCACCTGGGTGTAGGATCAGGCCTCATATGCTCCTGTGTGAAGGGGAAAGAGTTTGGTAAGCTCAGTTCCAGCCCTAAAAAGCAACCTCTGGAATAAATATGGTCAGCTCAGCTCAACCCTCATTTTCTTAAGTTCAAACTTAAAACCCCACCATTCACAGAATCAAAGAATTGTTTAGATTGGAAAAGCCCTCTAAAATCATAAATTCCAACCATTAACCCAGCACTGCCAAGTCCATGGGTGTACCATGTCCCCAGGTACCAAACCTACACAATTTTTCAATATTTCCAGGGTTGCTGATTCCATCACTTCCCTGTTCCAATGCCTGACCACCCTTTCAGTAAAAAACATTTTTCCTAATATCCAATCTGGACTTACCCTGGCACAACTTGAGGCCATTGCCTCTTGTCTTCTATTGTGATCCTTTTGAAAAACACTGGAATGCAGCTAATTAGACAAACTTCAATGTTGAGGCTAAAATCTGCTTTAAAAAACACATCTCCAGTTAGAGGTTGAGACGATTTATTAAGCACAAGCAGTTGGTGATTAGCCAATGTTCTGTGATCTGGAAGTAAATTTTAATAAAAAAGATGTAAGACTGCAAGCAAACATGCAAATTAAGGAATGAGGAATGTACGGCTGATTTTAGCCCTTGCAAAGTGAAGCTGAAAAATAGGAATCTCCCATAATAATATGTAGCTGCATGCACAGACAGCTACTTAATGCACAGTTATGCCATATCTTTTAAACTTGAAGTGGTGAATGTAACTCAGAATAGTAAAGAAGATGCTAACTTGACAGTGTAACAGAGAGAGAGGCAATATAGAGGGGTGTAAACTCTGGGGTTTGTGTTTTAATGGAGAAAAGCAACTCACCTTAGGCTGGCATCCATCTGCAGCTCAATGAAGCTGTAAGAATGTGCACACTTTGCCAACATTTGCAATCCTGTGCTGCCTTATTTGTATATTATGATTTATCCGTGGTTTTCTTGCATCTACAGCAGAAAAAGCCCTGCTGTTTCCTAGATTGCTCCTTTCCCTGCTTCATGACTTCTCCCAGGCTTCATCCTCAGGTTTCGTGTGTCACCAGTTGAAGGAGACAAACTTCATAAATTATGGAGCTTTAATTAAACTCAGTGGTCTAACAAAAAGCAAAGGGTGCAGTGTTGTGGTGGGGGAGGTTGATGTCCTCCCCTGTGAGTGGTGTCAGCTCTCATTGTCAAGCCAAGGCCTTTCAAACCTGGCTGAGACATTTCCCCAGAACCCACAAATTTAATAATCCTGGGAATTTAATCAGTACACAGCTCATACAGGCTCTTTTGGCAATCCTAAACTCAGAGCACCTGTGGTCCCATGGAAAATGAACAGCACTCACATCTCCCTCTGAGGAAGTAGCAGGAGAGATATCCCATCCAAACCTTCCTCTGCTGCAAGGAAATCCAAAATTTCTTTTTCTTCCTGACCTGTGTTATGTCATCCCCAAAAGAGATAAATGACCCAAGGAAAATGGTTTGAGGTATTCAAGCTGAGGAGAATACCTGCACCCTTAGGCCACCAGTCATCAGCTTTCATTGGTATAGAAAATGTATTTTGTGCCCTACAAAAGTTTCTTATCAGGGTCACAGTCCTATGAAACGCAGTGAGGGATGTCTCCCACCTCACAGGGCTCGTAATCGTGGCCACCAGACCTGATAAGGGGAAGCTGATAAAGAAAACCTGAGAGATCTGCCAAGCCCTCACAGACAGGCAGCAGGGGAGCCACAGGCTGAGCCCAGTCGGGGTTCAGTGCTGGTCTGGTGCTTTTAGAAGGAATAAATTCCAACCATGTTTGCATTATTCTGGCACGGGGTCTACAGCAGAGAGAAGAAGGAGAGAAATCCAGAGACGAGGCAAAACAAAGGCACTGGGGATCTGTATACTGCAAAATGAAAACACAGTAAATCCTGGCCATTTGCATCCTCTGGAATTACAGACATTTGGGATTTAGTTGCATTTGATGGGCAATAAGTGGGAATCAGGTGACAAAATGCTCACAATCTTAAGCAGATTCACCATAAGTCCTACCAGTCAGTTAATTTTTATTTATCACTCCCTTTGATAGAAAGTCAGGATTTACACAGTGCTGCCCCAAGTTCATCTCTTTGGTAGCTGGTGGGACTGTGGAGCTGTGGGTAACCAGCACGAGGAAGGGTTTTACATCTAATCCTCTCAAGCCACTCCAAACCACCTGAGATGCCTTATTTCAATTATCAATTTAAAAGTAGAATTGGGTTTTGTTCCCTGATCCTCTGATTCCTGCTTGGGTTATGTTAGAATCTCATTGAGGCCCTGGGGCAGCAAGCATTTAATGAGGATTTAGCTAAATGGGTGATTATTTGGCTGTGTCTCTTTTCTTCTTGAAAGGCCACAAGGTATCTTCCACAGGTTGAACTTTTAAAAATACATCACCAAGTTCTAGTCTGTAGGTAAAGCATTAAAAAAAAACCCCAAAGCTATAACAGATAAAAGTATTTAAAACTTGGTTAGATGTTGCTCTACCCAAAGCTTATACTCAGTCCCAAATCTTGCTGGGGTTTTTTTTCAAGGTTTGTTTTTTTTTTTTTTTCCAAAGAAGAGATTTTTATTTCATTAGAAGAGCTACTGCATTTCAGGAGGAAAGAGTCAAGGATTTCCTAGGACATTTGACCTCAGTTGTGACTCAGGCCCCATCTCATGGCCATTCCCACTGTTCTGCACGTGGCCCCCACTTTATTTGCTTGTTGCCACAGTCTGACTCCACCAGAGAGGACTGTGGGCAGCAACAACACCGTCTTGATTTCTCTGTGAGGTGTGGGATGTGAGATTAATCATACATTCCCCAGCTTCTTCCCACTGGCAGCAGCATGTGCAAGAACAAGTGGGCATTCAGGGCCAAGGGGGATGCGAGTTTGGGGTTGTTGAAATCTAAAAAGGTTTCCTAAAAAGGTTTCCTAAAAAGGTTTCCTAAAAAGGAATCACTACCAGGACAAGCAGGAGGTGTCTGTTTCTCCAGGGAGAGACTGGGGGGATTTCTGAGGCATGAGAAAGGCAAGTCAATAAATAAGCATTTGCTGAAGAATAAAATAATTTATAGCCTCATCAGGAAAGCAGCTTTCTCTAAACATGGAGAGCAACATGAAGGAATTGAACATCTGTGTGGTGCTTGTCTGCAGACCAAGGAGAATATATAGAACACAATAATATTTCTGAGAGCAGGAGGCCTGGGGTATTGGGTAGGTGGATTTTTTAGGGGGGTGGGTTTAGTTTTTGCAGCAGCTTTCAGACAATTTGCCCAGAGAAGTCTGCAATACAGATATCTCAAGGATCTAAGCCCTCGTGTGAAGATGAACTGGGCTCAAGGTCTGTTTCTCTGGCAGTCAATAAAATGGGAGGGAGAGACAGAGAAATTTCATTGTTGGAAAAAAAACCCCACAGACCTGAAGAGCCAGGAATGTCATGTGAAGTAACTGAGGGCAGTTAAGGAGACAATCGATTTTAATCGACTTCTTAGGCCCTGTGGTTAGAGGCTTTTACCCTGCACACAGAGGAGCACAGAGAAACCTTGGGGGGTGACAGACCCCCAGACATAACCAGAGCAGCAATCCCAGGACCCTGCTGGTCCCAGGGCTCCCAGGAGAGCCCCAACCCCACAGGTTGGGTGACAAAGATGATGGAGACAAGGTCCTTGCAGGATGTTAGGGGGAGGAATTAGAGGGAAAAGGGAGTAGTTTGGATGGTTTGGGGAGGAACAAGCATGGAAAAACAGTGGGATAAAGGGGCAGGTCAGGGAGAGAAGAGACTTGGAAGCCAGGTATTGGGGTGGACAAAAGTCTGGGCTGGGTGAGAGAGACACAAGACTGCTGAGTTGGCTGCTGGAGGGACAAAGGGGTCCAAGCCAGAGAGACCATGAGGTCTGGGGGTCTGCTGAGAGACCTGTTTGCTTCCTTTTGTGTCTGTGCACGAGACAACTGGAGAGGATCAAGACCAGCTTCTGGGTGGGGAGGGTCCAAGGCCACTTCCTGGAGAGATGTATATTTTATTTATTGCTGTAGGAATCATCCTGCTCTTGGAATTCCGTTCCACACACCAGAGCGATTGGTCTTTTCCTGCTTTGCTTTTCCACTGTCACATTCTCCAGTTGTCATCACCCAGTGTTGTCCTTTTGGACTAAAATCACCTTTCAGTTCCCTGGAACCATCTCAACAACACTGCCTTGCCTCCAGCTGCTGGTCCTCACCCTGCAGGGAGAGTCCACTAAGAAATGTCACACAAGTGATCCAGGTACCACTGGATTATTTCCAAAAACTGTTTGCCATAGCTTTTTTGATCCAGAGGAAGTTCTAAACAATAACTTGACATAACTCCCCACCAACTGAGGGAAAAATTACTCTTCCTGAGCCCTGAAAATGCATCTGCAATTTTTAAGGGTCATTTTGAGATTTGGAGTCAGACACGGTTCAGGAAGGAATTATACAGGCAGATATTTATCTGGCTGTCTCTGCCTAATTTTGCTCCTGAAAATTGATATTCTTTGCTGGGAATGAGTCTTTTAAATGAAGAATTTATTATCACTATGGTTTGCTTTCTTTTCCACTATTCTTAATGAAGTAAAACCATTTATAATTTCACAGCACATCACTGAGCTTTCCTGTCTTATTTTTCATGTTCTTATCATAAAATAAGCTTGACTGACTGGTGGGTAAGTCCAAATTCCATACAATGAGGTAGATCCATTTCTTTATTCCACCAGTGTGGGCAGACTATTTTCTGTATTATTTCAGGTTACTGTTTCTGCTTAAACAAAGGTTTTAAGCTCTTTTTTAAGTGCCTTAATATACTGGATTTAGGATGGCTATAGGTCTTCTATACGGGAATTGTCTGGAATTTGGGACAGCAACCCGAGAGTCAAAAATACTAAATGGGATTTCTGAGGTTATGGGCAACTTCTGGTGGATGAATTTTGTCTTCTGATTCCTGCTATGGAAAGAGGGAAGGAAATGGAAATGCTTTCCAAGGAGAGCCATGTCTGGTTAGACAGCAATCTGTGCTTATAGTCTGCATATCAGGGGAGGGTTTGGAGACTTTGGAGAAGAAAATGTAAGAGAATCTCAATAACATTCAGGGGCATGAACAGTTCCAATTCTGACACCAAGGTCTGTGCACACCTGAGTGTCCAAAGTTTCTGCACCTGGGTCAAACAGGGCACTGGTAAATTCCTGCCCGGGAAATCAGGAGTATCAGGCACCTGCTGGGAGGAAAGGGAGCCAGCTGGAAATGAAACAGGAAAATCACCACCCTTGGAGATACTCAAAGCTCAGCTGGGAAATGTTCCCTGACTTTGAACCCAACCCGCTTTCCATGGGAGGTTGCACTGGAGACATCAGAGATTTATTTCCAATATAAATTATTGTAAATCATTATGAGTCCCTGGTCAATTTATATTCTATATTTTATTACATTTTATGACATTTCTGATCTTTCTATGAAGGCTTATAATGAAATTTGGGAAATTTTATAACTTTATGAATCCATTAAACTGCAATACACACAATATTGATCTATGTATGTGATGGCTAACTCCATCCCAGTCTGACCCAATACATTTGGAAATGTGGGACATGTCTCCCTTAATTTATCTTCTCCTCCTCATTTTCTTGTCTTCCTTCACAAAGTACTATTTTTGAAGGTATTTAATTCACTGATTTCATGCACAAGGAAGTGTCAGTCACTGAGGAATATCCTGTCACTTCACAGTTTTCCCAGGTTTCTCATTGGAAATGTGGATGGATGCTTTAAAATTACCCCTATAACTAGAACTTGGCCAAAAAATCATATGTATAAATATGGGAATGTAAATAAACACAAACAAAAACTAGCAAAACGTTTCATTCAGGAGGTTCCCACAGGGTTAAAGCACCTTTTCTTCTCTGTTTTCATCTGGAAAAAAAAGATTGTTGGTATATCAATCTAGCATCTTGGCATGTTTCAGGGTATTTTTAATGGTGTATTTTCATAGAACACTCATTAATTTTTAAAATATCTGCTCTACTGATGGTGCCTTTTTGAGTGTGGCAGGTCCAGCTGTCTTCCAACAAGGAATGGGGCAGATTAAGTTGTTCCTATGCCACAAACTTTTGTCATCTTCACACCAGGAGAAAATGAAGCTGCTCCTGCCCTCAGGGAGATGTAACCTGTGGCTGCTGCTCCAGATCCCCAGCTACAGGCACAGCCTGTGCTGTTAAAATTCTATCAAAATGGGTGAGGAAGCACACACCTCTGCAGGGATGATTGCTTTTCTCTTCCCTCTACACATATCTGCCTTTGCCCGAAGAGAAACATGAAAACACTAAAAATGAGAAGAGGGCTATGGGTCCATGTGAAGTGGTGGTGCTGGAGGAAAACTTGAGAAATTCAAGAGACTCAGACAGTCCCAAGCACAGGAGCAGAATAAAATCTCTTACTCAGGAACATTTCCTTACCCTCTCATGCCTGTTTTGCCTGTGTTGGGTCAGAACTGCCAGGACAGGCTGCCCCTCTATAAAATCCATGCAGTGCTCTTGAGAAAGGCTGAAGTGCCTCCTTAGAGCCCTTCAACCCTCCTGAAGGAGGAATAGCAATGAGGGAAGGAATGCAGGCTCCAGGAAGAAAGCCGTCGCTGTAATGCCACTCCTTATCCTCGGGTTTTGTTTGTAATGCCGTGGAAGAATCTGCAGTGGATTTAAAGGTTTGAGGGGATTTTGTTTAAAGACTACAGAGAGGTATTGAAGGGCTTGGGCCAGGTAGTGTTTAAGCAAAGCTGTAATTGGTGAGCTCTGAGGTGGACTCCACCTCGTGACTGTGGTAGGGATGCATGTTGTGTGTGCTGGTGATGCTTTTTTGAGAGTTAAAAATGGACAAGGTTTCCTGTCTCTTTATTTTACCTGCCAGAAGAAAACATTCACGAAGCCTCTGAACCTCAGTCAAGATGCAAAGGCAAAAAGCAACAACAGATTTGTATTTTCCCTTCTTTCCTGTATTCCTTTAATTGATATTAGTGTGTTTTTCAGTCACAAGCAAAGATCTGAGATTTTACAGGGCTATTCTCTTCCTTCACTGAACTTCAGTGCTGAGCTTATTTTGCAGATGGTCTCAATAGGCAGTAAAACCAAGAGTAAAAAGATTCTGCCTTCTTAATTTTTCCAGTCAGTGCTTCAAATGGGTGCTCAAGTGAGCTCTGCCCATCACCATTAAACTGCAAATGACAGGAGATGTTCCACACTCGGAACCCTCCTGTTCTCATACGGGCAGTTGCAGAAAAGACTTTTGCCCAGAGATCTGTCTGTTCTTAGAGAGGAAATTTTCCACCCAGCAGCATTTGTGTGACACAGAGATCCCAGCTGACTGTCCTGTCTTCACCAGCATCTGCTCACTGCTCAGCTGCAGAGAACATTTGGTTCCTCTTGGTTATTCCTGGAGCATCTGCTGAAGGCAGGTGCCTCCTCTCCAGCCCTGCATCACAGCAGGGTGTTGTGTGATCAGTTGACCCTGACTTGAGGGGATCAAGTGGATCTGAAACACTCTGGTGTGCATCAAAGGTGACTGACCAGCTGGTTTTAGCAAGGTGTGCTGTTATAAATGAATAAGCCAATTTAATAATGAAAGAGAATTTATTAAATAATCAAAGTATAAGTTTTTGGAAAAGCCACAAGCGAAGCAGCGCCGAGCCTGGCGATCGGCACCGGGTGAACCAAATTCGGTCTCTGTAGTTCCAAACCCCTCTAATTCACCAATGCTGCCTTTGCAGGGTCCCTTTTTATACATTTTTCAGGCTTTGCAGGATACCAGAGGAGGTCTTCTCGCTTCTGCTCTTGATTTTATCTCCTTTAGCATGTTAATGTAGTTTTCCTTTCTTGTTGTCGCGCTTGACGAGAGTTTCCTGGGACAGGTGAATAATTCATCTCATTGCTGGAATTCTGTTAGACGAAAATCTTCTGGAATAAACTTCTCTGGTGACGAATATTATTGTTAATGCATATTGAATGCACATCACTGGGGTCATGTCAGATGAGAAATCCTCTGGAATAAACTGCTCTGGTGACAAATATTATTGTTAATGCATATCGAATGCATATTGCTGAGGTTTCGTCAGACGAAAAATCCTCTGGAATAAACTTCTTTGGAGACAGCTATCTGTCTCTGGTATCTGAATCTCTCCTCCCTTATCACCTGGTGCATTTTGCTTTTTCCTGGCACTCGGCTTTGGTTAAAAAAATGCTGTCGTTTTACTTTTTAGCACGAATTACTTTGTAACATATATTACATGTGGGAATCAGAACAGCAGTGTAGGGAATGGGACCTGGCAAAGTTCTTCGTTGAGAAACTGCCTGGTGCTCGTGGAGAGCAAAGCTGAGTGACCCAGGAAAGACTGGTGGAACAATCTACCTGAGGAGAAAATTTCCTTTGGGACAGCAACCTTAAGGAACAATAAACAGACGTTTCATTTTGCTTGCCCAGAGCGAGTGCTTGATTTTCTGCCCCAGCTCCCAAGCAGCATCCCTGCCCCTGGAGATGGTTAATCAGGACCAAACATCAATATCTTGTTCAGCCCACACCCACTGCAGGCCCTGAGGTGCACAGGGAAGCTGGAGCCACACAGGCTGGTGTTGGCTGCAGGGCTCAGGGGAGTGCAATGTGAACAACTCCCAGGAAACCCTGTCAAAGCCAACAGCTGTCTCTGGTCATCCTTCCCCACCTATGGGTCCTAGAAAATACATGGATTATTCCTCAGCAGGGAAGTTGTCATTCTTGGCTTGGTGGAGCTTACTTTGCATGGGAATCTCTTTGTGGAAGTCTGCAACTGAAAGAAGTTTGCGTGAGTGGGTTCTGTTTCCCACTGCTGAGAGTGATGTTGAAAAATTAATAGTTGCTGGGTTGAAAAATCTGACTTTTCAGGAAAGTTTCCATGAGATCATATTGGTATAACAGGGTAAAAAAGAAAAACAAACTAACAAACCAAGAACTGACTCCAGAAAACTCCATTATCTTGGAGTGTCCATATGGCTTTTAAGTTTTTGGTGGAAATTCCAGTCAGGGTAATTACTGAGTAACCTGTTATATCAGCAGAGGGCATTTTGTGAATCTAATGGCATCTCACCTCCTTGCTCCTGGCAGGTGTCCCTGTCTTCAAAAGAAATTAAGTGATAAGAAGCAGACAGGGACATAAATCCTGCAAAGTAGAACAGCAGGGACTCCAGTGAGGTGGATGTGATCAGCACATGAAATGTGCCATTACCTTTGGACCCATTAGGCTTTGATTGAGTAAATCTGGAGAGGAGGATGCACAAGTGTAGGGAGATTCCATCAGGAGACTGAAAAATATTGTGGGAGTGAGCCCAGGACTTGCAGACAGAGATAATTTTTGTTGATGGGGTTTAGAGTACACAAGGTGCAACTCCAAGGAAATTTAAGGCGTAGTTGGGATATTCCTGCAAGAACAGAGGAGGATCTGGATATTGAGTTATGTCAGCTCTCACAATCTGAGCTGACTTTTGGTAAAAGTCACTGAAAATTGCAAGAATAAGAAGAGAACAGCACTGACATAGTTTGTTTAAAGGTCCGGTATTTAAATTAATTAGCAGTTTTCTTCTTAAAACCTTAAATTGGGAACTTGACCTGGTCTCTTGCTGAAGGGTTATTCCAGCCCCTGTACAGAAAGTCCAAGTCATCCTCACAATGCAGTTTCTTAGACCAACAGGGCTTTGTCCAGCTGACAACTTAATTATTTTTGTTTATAAATATCAATTTTAATATTTTGTGTTCATTATTTTTTAATAATCCACGTTAGATTTGCTGTTAGGCACAGGATCACCCCCCTCAGCAGTATCACATCCTCCAGATATCCCTGGTGGAGGAGTGTGGAAGGAACTTGAGATGCTGTGGCTGGCAGGAAAAAAAAATAAAATAGTAGGAAAGCTCTGCCACTGAAAGTGAGATACGAGATTCAAACTCTTCCCACCCCTGGCAATGGAGATAGCAAAAGGCAAGAACCACAAGCTGCAGCTTGGGCAGCTCAGGCTGGGCACTGAGTGTGACATTTCCATCAGCAGGGGAGGCAGCAGAGGAATTGGTTGCTCAGAGCTGTCAGATTTCCATCCTTGGCCCAGCATCCACGACTCACCACACCTGATTCAATCTAATCCTCGTGGTTTCGTTTGCTTCAAGCAGGAGGTGGGGCTGGAGGCAGAGAGAGGCTCCTTCCAGGCAGGAAGGAAAGAATTAAAACAGCAGAAGTTCGTGACATTTTATAAACTCATCTTCACACTGAATAATCATTGCACAGTACACTGAATCTTTCCTCCCCTTGTCTGTTACTTCACTTTTAGCTTGCACACTGCACGTGGCAAGATAATCTCAGGAAAACGCTGTTCAGCACCTCAAGGTTCATACCAGACACTCCTGGGAAATCTCACAAACTACTTTCCTGACTGCCTGGAGGTCAGGACAGAATCATTACCAGATTCCTCACTGCCTCCTGTCCAACAAACACCTTCTGTGGTCGAGCCCAGCTCTCACAGCACCTTTACAACCCACAGGGCTGTTGCTATAGCTGCTTTTTACCTCCAGCACACATTAACATATCTCCTTAGTCAGAATTTATCAGGGGGAGGATGTTGTTATTTTCTGGAGAAAGGCCAAATATGTTTTTCAGTTGGTGTGTGATTTGGGGCAAGGAATAAAACAGCTGCAAAAGTGTTCTTTTATCTTGCTGGCTGCCACTGTACTTTTGTTCCCTGGGGCTCACAGAGAGCCTTGTTGAACAGAATACAGAACACAAGACCTTTCCTCATATTCCCTTCTTACGACTGCCCTGAGGACTTAAAAATGCCATCAAGTTGTCGAGGCTTAATAGGTTATCAGAGTCATCTGAGATGTCTGTGCATTTGTTCTTATCCCAGGGCAAATGGCAGGGGATACAAATGATTGCAGACTCCCTTCACTGACAGCCACACACAAAAATAAATGAGCTCCTCCAGCCCCGGGGCTGTCAGCACACACTGTAACCACAGAGCTGAGATGGGCAAGGCTGTGGATATCCACAGCTGACAACATTACCTGGCTCTTCATCTGTCATTTCAGAGAAATGGGAGGTTTTAGGGCATAAGTCACCTGTCGGGTTTGAAAAGTCTATTTAGGGCAAGATGAATAATGCCCAGCAAGCAGCTCTTCCTTCCCATTATCTGTGCAGAGAAACCTGGCAAAAAGCTCAAATGGCACTGTGGTCATCTGGCCTGGTGAATCTCACCCACTGTCACTTTTTAAATCATCTTAATTGAGTGTCTGACATTTAAACTTGCAAAGAAAGAGGAGAAAGAGGTGTCACACACCGCCTGTGCTAAGAGTTAATACACCAGCAAGGACTGGGGAGACAATCTCAATGGTTTCTTTCTCAAGTGACTGTTCCAGGTTTGGGTTACAAATACCATTATACCATGTGGTATAATCAACAGATTTCGGGGTGCTAAGTGCATTCTAAGTGACATTCTGATTGAAAAAGGTTCCTAAGGGACACACATCACAAATGAAGAACAGGCTAAATGTCAGAACGTGGAAATGTCTGTCAGTAAGGGATTGCTATTACATAGGATATTTGTGAAGTTTTTCAGGAATTCGTGTTGGTCCTGGTGCTGCTGAGGATTTCCTGCCACTTTTTGGATATAGATAAAATGATGTGTGACAATGAGGACAGATGAAGGCAGGATAGCAGTGTCCAGACTTTTCCTTTTGATGCTTGTCACAGAAAATCATCTCCCTTTCCATGCCCAGGCCTGTGCTCTGCACATTCCACATCTGAGATGAGGACATGGAGAGGATATTTGGCTCATTTCCTTCAATTTTTCCCAAAAGTG
Organism: Nicator chloris; assembly: GCA_013400495.1. Taxonomy (NCBI): domain Eukaryota; kingdom Metazoa; phylum Chordata; class Aves; order Passeriformes; family Pycnonotidae; genus Nicator; species Nicator chloris. The sequence continues at coordinate 137,303 of WAAE01024441.1, forward strand.
GACGCCAGGAATGCAGTCCAAGCCCTTACCAGAGTGGCACAGAGTGCAGGCTGATTCCCTGATGGGAACAGCCAATATCTGGTCTAGTAGTGCTGGTTTCTTTTGTAACGAGACAATTTTGCATCATGGACAGAAAATATATTTGGGGCTTTCTCCTCCACTATTCCTCTCAAGGAAAGATCAATCTAGTGTCCCATTAAAATGTTCCTTTGGTGATAAATGTTAATTAAATGTTAGCACCCGAAGTATATTGTCCTCCGAGGAACCCTCTTACCTTGTCCATCCTGTTGCCTGGTGTCTATAAACCTTAGAAAATTATGAGATTTAGGTCAGTTCTTCAAAATTATGCCTGACCTAGTACCCACTTGGGAATTTGACATTTTCCAAAGGATCTTGCTGGTCCTTCTGGGAATACATAGAGAAGTCTCCCAATGACTCTCAGTCCAGTGGTAGCTATTTTTGCCAGGTGAAGCTGATTTAAATACCCAATTTGCCATAGTGGCAGTGGTGTACAGAGGAAAAGAAGCTGGGTTAAGCTTGGTTTAAAGCATGGAGTGCCTGGTGAGCAGGAGATCCAGCTTGAACTGAAAATAGTGGCAAGTTTTCCTTGCGGGATAAATTGTTTGATTGATCTGAAGTTGAACAGTCTGAATGATTGACCTGGAATATTTTTTCTAGTGTTTTCCATGTTCTATAGTCTCTCTCTGTGTCAGATGCCATGTAATGAACTATTTCTTATTTCTCTGTCTGCTGCAAGGAGGTGGTGAGGTAACACAGAGTATCTGTGAAAAGGGAGGGGCTAATTGGACAGTCCAATGTCAAAGAGAAAGATAAAATCATCTGCTGGCATTGTGGGAACAAAACAATTTGGGTTAGTGCTCAAGTGTGTTTGCAGAGAGCATTTTTGAAATTTGCAAACAGAATTATTCCCTGAGGAAAAGACATGCTAAAAGCTCTGTTTTCTGTGCAAGGAACTGAAATGCAGAGCAGCTCCCCAAGGCATCCTGAGCTCTGATGCCTGTGTTCAAACCTATGGAGAAAATGCTTGTACAGAAAGTGCAGACTTAGAATCTCTGACAGATGTGATCTGACAAATATATTCATTCTCTGGACTGTTTGCACAAAGGAAACATGGCAGGAGTATCAGGATAAACCAGAGTTTATTTAAAACCAGGAGTAAATATTTGCTGAACATCTCTTGCATTTTCGTAGATAAAAGGATCAAAAATACAAACCATATGTACTCGATCTGCTCTGCTGTTTAAAGATTCTCCTTACTAATAAGTCTACTTATTTTTAGTATTGCTAAAAGTCTGATTTCCATGTTCTGTGTGCACCCTGAAAAAAAAAATGTTCTAACCTTTGGCTTACGCATCATTCCTGCAGGGGAATAAAGGTTTTTCTCAGTATAACAATCTCAACTTTTTCACCATTCCTGAATTTAGGCTTGTCAACTGTTGACACCGAGGCAGCAAAATGCTCCTGTGGTGGGTGGGTGTGGAATCTGAGCCAGCTGTCTCCCACACCCACTTTTCCAAGTGATGAACAGGGAGGAGAACACCCCTTCGAGCGCTGCAGTTCAGTGGCACAAAGTCCCCCAGATTTTGGGACAAGGTGATGTCCTCTCCCACCATGGGCCATGGCTGCACACACAGCGGTTAAATGACAGGAACTGTAACTTCTCCCTCAGGTATTCTTGCTATGCACTCTGGTGCATTTTTGTTTGGGTGAGTAAATGCCTTTGGGTTCGTTGGTAGTGATCACTCCACACATGTGGGATTGTTCTGTCCCAGAAACCATCAGCCTCCTGAATCGTGGAATCATTGGGGTGGAAAAAGCCTCTAAGCTCAACAAGTCCAACCTTTAACCATGTTCACCACTAAACCGTATCCTCACGTGCCACATGCACACGTCTTTTGAACACTTTCGGTGCTGGTGACTCCATCACTTCCCTGGGCAGCCTCTTCCCGTTCTTGAGAACCCTTTTTGTGAAGAAATTTTTCCTTATATCCAATCTAAACCTTGAGGCTGTTTCCTCTCATCCTTCCACTGATTATCTGGGAGAAGGGACCTCCTGTCAGGGAGTTTTAGAGAACTACAAGGTCTCTCCTGAGCTTCCTTTTCTCCAGGATGAGCCCTCCCAGTTCTCTGAGCTGCTCCTCATCACACTTGTGCTCCTTTGATCACTTTAAAAGCTGTTTTATTTCACTGTCTTCTTTCTGGATTCCATCCAATCCCAGAAGTTTGGTTAACCTGTCAGAAGTTCAATGAGGAGAGAGTGATGAATTGTCATTTATTACCTCTCAACTGCAGAAAAGAAGCTGTTTCTAGTGTATTTACATATCTATTTGCAGGACTCTGGTTTGTGCTGCAGCTTTGATAATATTTATATACGGGACCAAATCATATCAGAACCCTTTTTATTTGGTAAATAACACCAGAAAATAAATTAGATTGAGAGGTGGCCTATGGAAGTGATTGCTCTGAGAGAGACTAATGTGATCCTAAGAAGGTTTGATAAAAAAATACCTGGCAATTTAATTTTTCCCTTCAAAACTATCAGTGTTTTATGGAAATGAGCACAGCATTTCAACAGGGCTGTAATATCTGGTCAAGTAAGGGTCTGACTGAGGGAGCAATAGTTCACTGTTCATCCCAGGAGCTTTGGGACTGACATTCAAATCACTCTCCTATCAGATTTAGGTCAGGGACTTGTACTCACACTCCTGTGTCACCAAGGTGTGCTGATGCTGATTTATCCTTTAATCAGCCAACACCATCTAAGAACACTTTAGTAAAACAATTCTTTATTTCTGCCATCCACTCACTGTCCTACAGGCTCTGCTTTAGCTTTCAGCTTATTTTCAGCCACACAGTTTTCATGTTAGCTGAATAACAATAATAAAACAATTATGAGACATAAAAGAACAGCTGTACCACTGCCCAGGAGAGAGGATTGTGTGGGGGTGTGTGTGTGTCGGAACAGGCTGGCAGTAATAGAGAAATGACAGCTCTTCTCCCAGTCAGTCACAGCTCTTGGAAAGACAAAGACTCAATACCCAGGAAACAACATCCTGGTTTCATAAACACATTCACAACAGGGAAAAAGCTCTCTGGGAGGAGGCAAAACGAGGCTGCCATAGGCACTCACACATGGACTGGCTGCTGTTGTTGGTATTATCACTGCAGGACCCTGCCAGCACCCTGGAGGGAAATTTGTCAGGAGATCTACTGCCATAATCCTGCACCAGGCTCAGCTTTGATTAGCAGCCACTCTGGCCTGTCCAATGAGGCCAAGAACTCCTTAAATTGTATGACATTCCTGCCTTTCTGAGTGCAGGGAAAGCACAGCAGGACAGGAGCTGGGAGCTGCACCTCCTCTGGGACTGCTGTGAGCATTTACCCTCCACAAAAGCGTGTGGGGCAGGACAAGGAGTGGCTACAGCAGAGAAAATCTCCTGTCTGCTGTCAGCTTGGGGTCACTGCTGGTCCAAATTCTTCACCCAGCACTGGTCAGCAACCATGGGGCCCTCTGGATGCCACAGAAACTGTGGAGACCACCACAGACACAGCACTCTGCTGCTGGAACCCAGTGTTGCAGGGGATTATCTACAGCTAGAGAAAACAAGGGATTATCTACAGGTGCCTGAGCAGGGCTATTGTTTTCTCCCACTGATGCCCAGAGCAGTGTGAAAAACTAAAAAAAGTGTTGGACAGCTCATTTTTAATGAATATTGCAAAACAACCCTGACAAAAAAAGAACTGTCCTGGTGTTCCTGCCCATGGCAGAGGGATTGGAACTGATCTTCGAGGTCCCTTCCAACCCGAAGCATTCTGGGATTCTGGGATTAGTAAGGGCCAAGTAAACCCAGCACCTCTCACAAGAAGTGGCAGAAAACATCACACACAAGAACACCTCCCTCTCCAGCAGGCTCTGGTGGCTTGAAGCAGAAAACAACTTCTTGTTCCTCTATTAAGCCTGGTTCTTAGGACCATAAAAGCTCCTTAGTCAGAAAAGACTATTTACTGCTAATTGCTCTTTTCAGCTTGTAAACATGGCTTTTTGCAGTCCAAGGATAATTCATCTGAAGAGTCATCCTCCTCTGAGGGGGATACAGAAGCCTGCCATGGCCCCTCAGAGCAGGCGGGTTCCTCCAGCTCATAAGTTACATTCTGGCACAAACTGCTGGGGTGCAGGTCGAAGGCTGGGCGTTACTTTCTCAAGTGTTTTCATAGGAATTTCGAGGAGGTGGAAAGGGGAGAAGAGAAATGAGAAATAACTGTTGGGCCAGGGCAGTTTACAAAGAGAAACTGGAGAATAAATCACTCATCTAAGGGTATTTGCTCACTGTTGATGAATGTGTTACAATTCCCTTCATGCTCTCTTTCCCCGTATTGCCCCGATCAAGTTATGCTTGACCTTCTTTGTCTTTTTCAACACGACATTGACTGTTTCTATTTTTATTGATCCATATAATCCCTTCACAGACTTGGTGACATTAATATCCTCAGGGGTCTGTCTGGGTTCCAAGTCACTGAGCTGTTTTGCTTTCCCTTTCCCATCTGTGCAGGGCAATGCCATTGCTCCTGACAATTAATTCAATAATCCACCGGATTGAGGAACGCCTTTCCAAGAATCTTGTGTGAAGTGTCTTGTAAAAACATCAGGCTTGATTAGACTTTCAAACTGAGCATTCTGAGCTGACAGTGAGCTTTGTGGTTTAGCAAGCACAAACAAATACCCTGATTTAATCTGCCCAATTTAGAGCTGAAGGACTGTTATGAAACGATGAAAGAAACTAGAAAGATATCACACTTTTTTTAATCCACAAGATTGGGAAGATTGTTTAGTTTAAAAGATCAGCCTACTGGTACAGGGCATAATTTAGTGAGAAAGGGACAGATCCAAGGTTGGGATAAGTGTTGGGACATTGAGATTATTCAAACATGGCACCATTTTCTGACCAATGAGAAATGCTGAAGAGAAGAACACAGCAGAAACACTTTCTCCTCTTGATTCAAGCACTTTTGGGTAGTAGTTAAATACTGCCACAAAAAATAGGGTTTAGAGCCCATGGGGGTGGATGCCTGAATCTCACATGGCAAGGGGAGGCAGAGGAATATTCCCCTTGGATTGTTTGCATTGAATATCCAGGAGGGAAGAAAAATTCCCCTGACTTCAAGGTCTGCCAAGGTTTCCACTTCAAGCTTTGCACAGTGCTTGGCTTGTAAGGTGATTGGAGCAACATCTGGGGCACAGCTGTGTGCTTGAACCATCCTGACTGTTCTCTGCTTTGCTTCAGTTCCTCAGAGAGCTCATTCCTTGTGTTGGGGCTCTCTCCTGATGCTCAGCTGAAAACAGCCTGACTTTACTCCTGGTGAAACCAATGCAAAAGGTGTCATTTTTCTGCCTAATTTTATTTTGTGCTACTGTCACCACAGTGGTGAAACATCCTCTGCCTAAAATCAGCAGGAAAAGCAATGTCTGACTCTGACTTGAGCTGGAAAGGAGCAGTGATGCCTGGATCTGCTGCTGCACACATTGGTTTAGTATCTTCAGCTTTCTTTACCTCGCAGAATTTACCTCGAGCTGCTCCTGGGCAAAGGAGGACAGATTTAGACTGTTTAAAGCTGCCTTTCTAAAAATAAACCGACTAAAGCACTCACCATGAGGGTCCTGCAGCTGCTGGGATTTCAAGGAAGAATTTGAAAGTTTGGCTCCACCTTCAGGGTCAAAAAGCCTGGTGCTGACACAATGGGAAATGCAATGGTGAGGGAGGATCCTATGGCAGGGACAGGCAGGCAGTGTTCCCAAACACACACTGCTATTTTTAAAGGGGAGCTGTCTTATGAAACAGATGACTTAGTGCTGCAGTCTCAGACAGGAAGTGTGAATGTGTGTTCTGCTAGCAGGGCAGGCAGGAAGATTATATTAACTATTATTTTTGAAAGGGAGAGACAGTGGGTGCAAGACATCAGGGTGGAAAAGGTTGTTAGCATGGAAGAGCAGAGCAGCATCAAGTCAAGGCACGAATATCCTGGATGAAAAACAAAACAATCCCTAAATCTCAGATTTTCATGGCTATTATATTTCCATTACAAACTCTGAAAACCTGATCAAAGAAGCTTCCTGCTTCTCCCTGGCTGGCACACTGTACGAAGCCATCAGTGACTCATGATTTATGACAGAAATTCTCTAACTCTGTGCTACCCACCCCATGAATTCCATGTGACATGAATTTCATGCCACACCACAGTTCAGTGCTGTCAACTCACACCCTGCACTGAGTACCCAACTAGTTCACACTTCACTTGTTTCTCCAGATTCTGTAACAAAACCACTGGAAAGAAACTTAGTGAAGAAAACCCTCAGAGCCCTCCAATGTTACTTCTTTTTTTTTTAAACTCTGACTGGTTACTGAGAGAGTCCTGAACACTTGGTACAAGAATGCAAGAAAAACAGAAATGCCCTATGAATACACAGAGAAACTTGTGAATAAGCATCTTCAAACCCTGCCTTTTGGAAGACTTTTCATGATTTCTAAAAATTTAGCACTGGCAAGATCAATTTTAAAAATCACTTCTGATCTGGGTATTTACCAGAACCCAAGAAACACAGAGTATTAAAGCACAGGGCTGGTAGAGTTTGCTGTGCTCAATAACAATAATAAAAATAATAATTCTTGGGTAACCTTTCATTAGATCTTAATAATTAGAGTCAAGATTAGCTTAGCCCAATGAACGAGACTTGGCAGTGGAGTAGGGTTTTTTGGGTTGGTTTGGGTTTTTATTTGTTTGTTATTTTAAAGCCTTTTAAAAAGCTTTTCAAAGGCTCTCCAGCAATGAATGCAAAGCCTGATTTATGATGCACAATGAAAGAAGGAGGAAAAAAAATCCTACCTTTCCTTTTTCTTTTGTTTTTTGAGTTGTTTCAATACCTGCTGGGTCCTCAGCAACCCTCATTGTGATCAGTATTTCAGAGGTGTGCTAGTTTCATCCAAGCAGAAGTCCTGGCTCTGTATGGCATTTTCAGCAGCAGCAAGGATGCTTTGTGCTCCCTCACTTTTCACTTCCTTACATCAGTTCAGTTGCACCCTCATGGAGCTGTTACGACCCAACAAACCAGATCCCTAAATCAATTGAGGTGGGAAAAAAAGCCAACACAGGTAAACCTTTTTTCTGCCTGTTTCTGCCCCTTCACATGTCCAAAATATCACCTAAAAGCTCCTCAGGTGCACTGCTTTCAAGAGGCTGATGTAAATGGATTTTTTGACCATAGACTTTAAATGCTTTGGGATTTTATCTGGAAAATACTACTTGCTACCATGGTTCAGGCTGATTTGGCAAATATTCTTAAGCCTTATCATCAGCTCGGCATTTAAAGGAAAAAAAAACCACAAACAATTAGAGACTGTAATCTCTTCTTCCAGTAAGTGCCAAAAAATTCAAATTTCATTCATCTTGTTACAGAACTAAACAGCTGTTTCTTGGAATAAAGGAATTATGGTTCCCTCTCAAACTGACTTCTTGCATTTGCTGCCTGTACAAGGATCTACAAATGTGACCAGCCTGAGTTTATTCAGGTAATGTCTCCTGGCTGAAGCAAGAGAGAGGGGAAAATACCTGTTAATAATAGCTATGTGTTTAACTTCTATTTTAACCTACTGGTAGACTAATGCTTGGCTTAAAGATCAAAAGTTTATCAGTTAGATTTATAAAAGTGAGAGGGGAAGAGAGGGGAAGTTCTAATCAGTCATTGAATATGTGCTCCTCTCCAAACTGTTCCACAATTTTGCCATCATTTTGCCCAGTAGCACAAGACAGTTTTTATTTCCTTCATTTCTAAGTGCCTCTCTCTCCCCACAGATGAGGTTTTGGCTGGTGGGATTGGTCGCCTCAGGGATTTGGAGCTATGAGATGTTATTTAAGCCAGATCTCAAGTAATGAAAAATTGCTCCCATTTTTGGGGTGGGGTTGGCAGTTTTTGTGATTTTCCTCCCCCAGTGCAGTTGCAGGTTGCAGCAGACAGCTCCAAAATGTGCACGGCAGGGAGCAGCTGCTTCCCAAGGCAGAGGGAGCCAGGAGCTGAGGGTGATAAACCAGACAGCAGCACCAGGACCTCGCTGGCCCTGAGCCTGCCCTGCAGCACCCCAAAGACAGACCAACCCAGGGATGGCAGTGAGCTTCAGCCAAAAGTCCAAAATCCTCGGGCAAGTTCATGGTGATGAGGCAAGTCCAAGGTTAAGGCAGGAAGTCAAGGCTGGATCAGGTCTGGACAATCCTGCCCCTGCCACGCTGGCCCATGGTGACAAGGCAGGTCCCAGGTCAAGCTGGGAGGTGTCTGAGTCCAGATCAGTGGTGTCCATGTCCAAACACAGCTAGGACTGGCAAAAAGCAGATATTCATCCAGCATAACTCAGGCTGAGGCTGGAGGACCAGGACTGGACACAAATGCAGGTGGTGTCCACAGGGGTGGTTGGCAAAGCCCCACAGTGCCCTCAGGACTCTGTTTCTGGCCCCTGGTTATAAAGGGAACAAGCTCAGACACCTGCAGCTCATCAGATGCAGCTCCCATCAAATCTAACATCCATGTTTCCCTGGGTCTGCCTTGGTTCATAGCTTTGAACAAAACTGTGCTTCAAAGAAAACCTTTTGCCCCAGTTAGAAGCAGGGCACTTCTGGAAACTGCAATACCAGTTATTCATTACTGTTTTGTTTCCATAGCAGGGAGACACACTGCCTTCACAGGAGGGAGTAACTGGATTAGACAATCCCTCCCTAGGCTCTTTTAAGGTCTGTCTGCTCTTGTGAGGTCAGTGAGACCCAACCTGATGCTGCTGAAATGCAATAACCAAATAGCAAACTAGAATTTGTATCCCTGAAAAGTGTAACAGGCATTCTTTAGGAAGGTGGCATGAAGCCTTCGTGAAGAGTTTGACTCCTAAATCTTGGAAAATCCACATTTTCTTATTGCTTACTGCATCTCTTCTGATGATTGCCATCTTTTCTCCTGCTAAACCTCAGGAATTCATACATTTATCTCCTTCAGGCTGTGTTATGGTGACTGTCTCACAGTCACCTGGATAGCAGCTTTAAAGAACACAACTATTTGTGTCCCCAGGGCTCTGTCAATTCAGTGTTTCCCAAACTAAGCTGTGTAAAATCCCAGGATAAGTTCCTGTGTGCCATCCATCTCTTTCTACGGGACAATCTGCTCAAGAAGTTCCAGCAGCTCCATTCCCTTATTTTCTTACTGAAAGATTCCAGCCCCTCAATCTTGGAGGAGATCTCTTCCATTTTGAATTTCTCCCACACTTTCTCTCACCACCACAAAACAAAACAACTGAGCCAAAAAAGCAGCATAGCCTTAAATACACTCTGAATCTGGGAAGGAGAAATGCCAGAGAATCTGTGGAATACTGCTGTTGCTCCTGATCCTATATGGAAAGCAATAACATATTTTTGTGATAGCTGACAGAAGATAGATTATGGATCTGTCTCCTGGGAAATATCTTCGTTCTGCCAAGGCTGAGATATTCAGTCTAGTCTCAACTAATTCTGGACATGGAAACAATATAGTTGTGTTAGTAGGATGTTCCACTCAGATTAATTAGCCTTTCCAGCTGACCCATCCCTGCTCCCATCGAGAGGGATGTGACCTGGGACACGAGGAGTTTCCATGACTGTCACACACAGCTTCCCACAGAAAGGAGGGCTCGCACCACGAGACCACGACGGCAGGCCCAGGGGTAAAGCAAAGCAGTCTCAGAAGTAAAAATACCAAATTGCACAAGGATTAAATCATGTGTTCTTGCTTCATTGCTAAAATCAACCTAATTTCAGCCTGGTTATTCTGCTGGAGTAGCCCTGGTAGCAGCCCACACCTGATAAAGTGAAGGTGTTCGTGTCCATGGAGATTCTCGTGCAGTCACCCAGAATCCCAAGGTCAGCTGGTATTTACATGTCTTTGGATCTTAAAACCCTTCAGAAATTTTTTCTTCTATGAATTTGCCCTTGCTATTGCAATACTTATTCTGATTTTCCTTAGTAAATTTAATATTTCTGTGTTTTCTACATTTTCTCTTTCTTTTTTAGGGAGCGCCTAATTATGGTGAAAACATTTATTTTGTTGTCCCCAGTTTAAGAGGGAAGGAGAATTCGAATCATCTTCCCCTTTTCTTAAATTAGGATATCTTGCCACAGCTACACACTGAGTCCTCAGCACCTCCCACCATGTACTTTAACCATTCCACTTCTGATTTGGGAAACACATGTTTAATTAAAACCTGAGAGGGAAATAGATTTTCTTTTTCACTTGAAAATTCTGAAGGGGCGAAAAAAAATTTGATTTTTCAATGGGTACCAGAGAAACAAAATTCTCCCTAAAATTAAATCAACAATTGCATTGGATGTATTTTTGGAGGGGGGCATTAAAAATGTTTAATTATGATTGCACCATCCCTGGAAGTGTTCAAGGCCAGGCTGGATGTGGCTCTGAGTAACCTGGGATAGTGAAAGGGGTCCCTGCTCATGGATGATCTTTAAGGTCCCTTCCAACCCAAACCATTCCTAAATTCCATGATCTATGATTCTATGATTTCTGCTCTCTTTTTTTTTTTTTTTAATGGGTAATAAAGTAAAAATAAAAGCTGGTTTAAAATGGAAATCACACCCTGCTGCTCCTGAAAGACTGACAGGAGAATATTTCTGTGGAAGTGTTCTATTCTGATTTTTCAACACGGTGTTTTATCAACTTGACATATTTCCATGATACAATTTTCTTTTGACAGGTTGACATTTCCTTGTGGGAAATTCCATAGAAATGTTTCTGATGGGTTCTTTCAGATGATCTGCATTTCTAAAAGTAAAGGCACAACTTGTGGGATGCTGGAAAGAGTTATAATAATTCTGGGGGGAGCTGGGAGCAGACTGATCATTGCATTTTGTGTTCTGCCTTAATGAATCCATAAACAAATTACAGGGCTTAAAGCAGCAGCTGACCTGGTGCCTCTTTATCATGAGAGCACAGATGCTGTACAAAATCCTTAATGTGAGACTTAATGCCTTGGCTCTTAAGGAGCATTCCCTCATTAATTGCTTAAGTCTCCAGATTTAAGCTCAGACACTGAGAAGGCAGAATTTACTCTCAGTGTAAAATACACTGACTGAGAGGCATTTCTTCCTTGAAAACAAATGAGCAGGATTGGGACTCAGCTTTTAAGCAGAGCTTCCCCACTGAGGCTGATGAGAATTCCTGCCTCTTTTGCATGCAGTGAGGGCCAGATCTGGCTCAGTAGTTTGAGCATTTTAAAATTCTGAAGCCATATTCTCACTGGCTATGGAAGCAGAACAACTCCAGCAGACCTGGCTTGCTTCAGCAATAGCACATTATCTCTCTTCTGCTTTCGATGATGTTCACTCAAAGGCCTGTATTTTTGTCATTATTAAATAAAAAAACAACAAAACCCCAACTTGTGTGCTTTTATGTCCTCTGCAAAATGACTGTTTGTGCTATTGCTTGTACTGACAACCTGTCTTTAGCCATTGAACTTTTAACTCAGATGCATGAACCTGGCAGTCATTTTGTCCTTAATTCTGAGACAATCAGAATTATTGATCTTAGACCTTGAACAATCAGAGGACAGGACAGTCCTTTAGCCAGTGGACTAGAGAAGGGCATGGCAAATACAAGAACAAGGGGATGTTTGCTAGGTTACCCTATTTTTGTTTCCCAGCTGAATTCTGTGGCTATAAAATGGACTATCTTGCAAACACCTTGGTGTCTGAAAGATTTGGAGAAGGGGGTCAGGGAACATTTGTTTATTGTTTCTTGCCACTGAAGAACTAAGATTTGTAAAACAAAACTATCAAGGGTCACTGCTTGAGCTGTGAAACTGCTGTGCTCACACAGGCCTGTCCAGGAATCAGTGATATTTTTGTGATATCAGATGATCATTTTGTGTTCATTGCAGACAATTTGGTTTCATAACCATTTATCTCTCCCAGATGAGCAGCCAGGTACACCATTTCAGATTTCAGGGAGGATGTGTTTGCCAGTGGGGGTTTGTGCCACTGAGATGAGCAGAGCAGATCTGCTCGAAGGATGAATCTGAGATACAAACATTTACTAAACACCTTCACCCTGATCGATTTTCCATGGCTGTGTTTCCTCAAGCTCTTGGAAAGTTTATCAGCATGTTTGCCACTGAAGTTTCCACTAACTTAAATCACCGCTGCCTGTTGCTACATGAAATTAATCCAGACCTATTCACCTGACTGCAGACCTATTAATAACATTCTTTGCATGCTTCAGTAATCACAGACAAGCCATACATCTAAAAAGTGCTTTGGAACTACTGTCAAGCTCCTTTTTAAACCTCATTAAGATTGGATTACTTGGTTACATTAATCCTGGTGGCCTTATGCCAGTGGTCCTGACTCACAGTAGTTATTGTAACACATTGGCCTTAAGAATACAGGAAATGGCAAATTCAAAGGTGAGGCTGAAAGAACCACAGAACAGTTTGGGTTGGAAGTGACTTTTTAGAGATCACCTGGTATAACCTCCCTGCAATAAGCAGGGGCACCTTCAACCACATCAAGCTGCTCAGTGCCCAGTCCAACACGACATTGAATAATTCCACAGGTGGATCATTTGTGTCACTGTTTTGCCACTCTCATACAATAGTTCTTTCTAAATCAACCCTTCTTCAGTTTCAAGCTGTTACCTCTTGCCCTCTCACCCCATATCATTGTAAAAAGTCCTTCTCAAGCTCTCTTACAGCCTTTTTAGGTACTGGAAAGTGCTCTAACCTCTCCCTGGAGCTGTCTCTTCTCCAGGCTGAAAGAAAAGCAAGAATTGGTCCCCATGGCCCTTTTAGTGTCACAGTGCTGTCCATAGGTCAGATGAAGTGAGGAGCCAGCATCCTGTGTTTTCAGCATTCAATTATTGTGTAGCAAGGGCACATAGAGCTGCCTTCAGTTCACTTCCAGTAAATTCAGTAGCTGGTGCACCCACCACGCAGTGGAAGGGAGCTTCCTGCCTGCCATCCAAGCACAAAAATATGGTTTGTGGATATAAACACCACAGGTTCCATGCTTTGCAAACTGATGCTGAATTTCATGGTAACAACAGAAGCATTTTGGTTCTTTCCAACTTTATAAGTAGTGAAAGCAAAGAAGAGAGACAGCTTAAAATACAACATGTCAGCAGTGGAACAAGTGAGATTTTAACTCCTGGCTCTTGTGCCTTTGACATTAAACCAAAGTGGTCTTTCCTTCATTTTATGTTTTGGGTTTTTGGTTTGGTTCTCTTTTTTTGAGTCCAAGAATCAAGATACCTGCTGCTTTGTTAGTTTCTGATGATTATGGGAATTGCTTCTTCTGGAAAGCCTCATAGTGTAAGTCTTGTTTTATGGGAAGACAGAGGTGAGGGAAGAATGGAAATCAATGGGCTTCCTACACAGAGACTGACATAGTGTGAGAATGTAGAGTATTCTATCCCAATCTTTTGAAATTTTGATATAATCTACCATTTGCATTTTGACAATCACCTAGCAGAATCATTAGAATCATAGAACCATTTAAATTAGAAAAGACCTCTAAGAACATCGAGTCCAGCCACTAAGCCAGCACTGCCATGACACAGGCTTACGAACAAAGGGAGGAGAAAAGGGCATTCCTAAATATTCCTCTGAGTCCCCTTGCATATCAGTGAGGAGAAATTCTGTCAAAAATGAGCCCTTTTTGAAGCCAGCACCACAGGGGTAGAGGCACTGCTGGGAGGGCTCCTCTGATGCACTCACCACTGCAGCGACTGATCAACAAATTGCAGATGTCAAGTGTATCTAAATTTGTCTTTTCTTCGGTTTAAACTTTACTTGTGCACCCTACAGTCTTGTTCTGTGAAGGGTTTCCCCATTGGGTTCATGAGGATAAAGCCTGCTGCCTGTTTTAATCCTGATTGCTGCTCGAAGTAGGAGATTCCTCTGGACAGAGGGGTCAAGGTTTCAGCTGGTTTTTGTTTGTAGTAGTTAGAAGGCAGGTGTGGCTCTATGCCAGAAAAGGGGATGAATCCTCTAAAGCAGGCAGTGTTCTCTGGACACTCAGCTCTGGGAAAGCCCCTGTGTCATAAATGCCTTCTCCTTTCTTTCAGCACAAGTATTTTTGTCTGTGTTTCACTCTGTGGCTCTGTGAGCTCCGTTTGTCTTCTCCCTAATTTTACTCAGGTAAAATTGACTTTGTTTTCCCAGGCTCCATTTGCTTGACATCATCCTTGGGAGGGACATGTGTGGAAAGCAAATCCAGGTGTTTGAGGAAGCAGGATATAAAGTCCATCTTTGCTACACCTGGCTCCTGGTATAAATGACACAGGTAGAGCATGACCTGCCAAGGACCACAATCCACTGATGATAATCACACTTCACTTTTTGCCCCTTTAGGATTTCTACAAAGACTTTTCCCAAAGGAAAAATGTAAAATAAATTGCAATGAAATACAAAACCATTGATAAACATGGGTTGGAAGAAACCTCTGGAGATGTTGACTCTCACTGCTGCTCAAAGAAGGGCTGACTTCCCAGTCAGGCTCAGGGATTTTTCCAATGAGGTACAGAAATTCCCCAACTCAGTTTTTACATACATTAGCTCCCTGTGGCACTGATAGGAACTCTTGGAATCTCTTCTCCTTAAATAAGGTAGAATACATTGGAGTTCTTCCCAATTTGGATCAGAAGAGATGTGCTGGCATGGTAAGAGACAACTGGTTTCATTCATTACTGCTGGCCCTTTCTGCCTCCATGGATGGGAATTTCAAATTCTTTTGTGGAATAATGAAAGACTTGGAATTCTTGTCGAGCACCTGCACATATACCCAAATTTTAATTCAAGCCCTATAAGGTTAATATGGTTTTGTAGCCCAGCTGAATTTCATGCTCACACCTATCAGAGATTCCCACTGTTCTCAGGACATGAGTTGTATCTGTACATCTCACCTGCATCCTGAATTTTTTCATGTGGCTGGAAAAAAAGATCTGTGGGGGTCTGTCTGCCATTCAGCCACTAATACTGACAGCTGCAGGTATTTGGGGAATATTATTCTGTCCATCCTTACGTGCTGTACCCAACAGTTTTAAAGATTTCAAATGACACTGAATAGAGCCTTTGTAAAGTCAGTCAATCACCTTCTGTACCTGTTCTTGGAGTCAAAAGGAAGTTGAACCCTTTTAGACATAAAATTTTGGTCTTACACACTAGAACTTGTTTTGTTGTGGGTTTTTTTTTCTGCGATAAAACTCAAGATTCAGTCAAGTGCTCCTATCAGCTTATCTGGAAAGAGAGTGTCTGGCTTGCCTTCCACCTAAAAAAAGAACACAAAACAAAAATTACACACCCTGAAGAATTTCAGCTTGCAAGTGTCTTTAGCTTAATCTCTCTACCTCTGTTTTCATTAGAGGGTAAATTGCCTTAGCGCTGACAATAATCTCTTCCTTTTCTTCTCATGCCTCAGGATGTACAGCAGCATTTATTGACAAACAAGCAAAACCCAGAAAACTCAATTTCGGAGCAAAAGGAAATTCTTTATTACCATCTCTCTGATAAATAAACATGAAATGATTCATCCCCTTCCTGCTACCATAACTCACAAAAATGCTGCTTGCAAAGGCTGCTGACACAGCAGCTCAGTACAGGCTGGACTAGAAAAATAGGAGAGTAGATGGATGAAAAGATGGTTTAGAAATGCAAAGTGGTGAGCAACCAGCGTAAAAACCTTTTCCTTAAAGTGCTGGAAGGAAATTTCCCTAAGTGCTTGGGTAGCTTCAGCCCTGCTAAGATGAATAAGTGGTGGAATTTTAGAAGAGTGTCTTTATATTTTTATGAGATGTTTTCCTGGTTAATCCACAGGCTGAGTCCACCCACTTTGCCACCTTCTCTGCAGTGTCCATGGAAACACTGGGGTAAAACTAGAAATGAATTTTGTGGGCCCAAAGAGCCAAATTGTTTTTATTGGTAATGGAGGATGTTCTGCTAACTTCATCTGACCCTTCAGGGGAGAGGTGCCAATCTTTACACAGGATGTGCAGCCTGGAAAAGGCTGCACCATCCTAATCTAAGGCAGTGTGAACAAGGGCATTATTTTTTGCCTAAAAGAAGTTGTGAGCTAAAAAAATCTAATGCAGAGAGCTGCTCTGGAAAGAGATTTTGACTGATAGTCAGCCAGGCCAGAGGAAATAAGACAAGCAATCCTGAGCCACAGTAGACCTGCCAGCATGTGTTTTAATTAGGTACTGCCTGAGTGAAGCAGTATTCTGTAAAATTTCAGACCCTTTGAAACTGCTGAGGCTGATTGCTGCAATATTTAGAGTATTAACATGAGTGACTAACAGGTCCTCCAGCTTTCCTATCTGGAAGAGCTCTCATGTACAATAAGGCAGCACAAACAGCTTTGATTCACACCCTGGGAGCCAGATGTTGATCACAGGGAAGTGTTGCCAAAGGTGGCACTAATTAATTGTTGTGAACGAGATGGGCTTCAGAAATCAAATGCTCTCATGCCTAAAGCTGGTGCCTCTCAGTGAGGATTTAAGGGTGTGGGGCCAGAGCATCAGTCACTGGGAACTGTTCTAATCCTGTGTATGGCAAGTTGTAACTCCTGCAGGGTGATTTCTTCTGTCGCTAAGGATTGGGTGGGATTCATGGGATTCACCTAATCTCAGTTATCTACAACTCCCATCTGAACTCACTGCTTTCAGCTTCTTGCACAGACAAAGGAAGAAACAGCCAAAAGTGGGATGTGAGTCCTCAGATGGGCCATGGACACTGAGTTTAGGGTGTTGTGGGGTGAGCCTGGGCTGCTCTGACTGTGCTGCTCAGATGCCCACTGACTGCAAAGGGGGAGTGGAGAAACCCAATCATTTGTAGACACTTTATAAATAATGCCTTTTTTCAGCCCAGTCCTCCCTATGATGGTAATTTGTTGAGCCCTAAGATGTCTTAGGAACTGACATCTCATTTCCTATGTCCTTGTTAGAAGTTTAGGCTCCCATACTGAACATCTTGGGAATTCTTATGCAGAGACTGAAATGCTAACAGGAATCTCTCCTTAGTATTCAGTCTGTGTGCTTGCATTTATTTCTATTTATCAATATCATTTCCAGACCCACTGTTTACCACATGGAGCTTTGTGCTGCTTCTGGCTCCAGTGACTCGCAACACTGAGACGGCTGAAAGGAAAGAAGTAAAAGGAAAAAAGAAATCATGATGTGCAAGTCCCTTGTTTCTCCTTTCTATCAGAAGATAAATAAGTTATTTGTTTATTTATCAGTGTCTTGGCAGCAAAGTTTTTGGAAGCAGTTTATATATCAATGGAGAACTGCAAAACCAAACTCCATGGTCACGTTCAGGATAAGTGTTAAACCAACCTGAGAGTCCCAACTCACTGGCATGCTTAATTTTCATTTTTTTAGAACATGTTGCACTGGCACAGGTTGCCCAGAGAAGCTTCTCCATCTCTGGAAGTGTCCAAGCCCAGCTGGATGGTTTAGTGGAAGTTGTCCCTGCCCATGGCACGGGGTAGAACGAGATGAGCTTTAAGGTCCCTTCAAACTCAAACCATTCTGGGATTCCGTGATATTTAAAGCTGAAGTAACACAAATGAATTTGCCTCCATGTTTTGAGTCACTTCAGGCACTCAGAATAGAAGAAAACTGCAGCAAGCACGATCCAAAATAGAAGGCAGCTATTCCTGGGAAAAGAGGGATGCTTTTCTTCAGGGATGACACAGCACCATTAGGCTAGAGATAAAGAGAGATAAATTATGTTGACAGCTGAATTCTAGACACGTGGATGTAGAAAATCCCCATTTCATGCATTCTTTCATTCACTAAGCCTGGTTCTTCTCCCGTGTGTACCTCCAGTGTGGATTCACTGAAACCCACATGGCCACAGAGTGTAAAATTGGAGTATTATGGCTGTGACTGACAAATGAATATTTGTAAAAATGCTTCTGATTCATTCACCTGCCAACTGCTGAGTCCAATTTCCAATCCTCTCCACTAACACTGATAGTGTCAGGCAAGAATGACAAGAAAGAAATATTAACCTTTTTGTTTGTTTGCTGTGCTATGAGCTTCCACAGAGCCTGCGAAGAGTTCTTGGGGGAAAAGGGAGAAAAATAAGTGATTTTCAAACCTTTCACTAGAAAAGGTAAGCTATCAGCATTGTCAGATGCTGGCAAGAAATAGACATTGCACCAGCAAAAAAGTTTTTCCAGGGAAATCCCTGACATGTTGAGTGATAAACCCCACACAAAGAAATCCTAAAGCAACTTGGCACATCTGGGGACAGAAATTACTGTCAGCTCACCTGCTAAAAAAATTGAGACCTCAAGGAATTCAGAGCAGTCTGTCAAGGGAAGGATTCTCCCAAAACTCTGTCTGGTGAAGCTGTACTTCAGCAGGGAAGTTTCTCAGGCAATGATGAAGCTTGTCACAAATGAGAGTGAGCCCCAAGAAACATCCCTATTTGGCAGAAAACTACATTTTTGTTTCATTGGGTTCCCTAGATCTCCTCTGATTATGATATGAGCTTGGCATTAAAATATTGAGACACCTAAAGTTATTTATCTCAGTCCACAAGAGACATCATGTCCATAGTAACATTTAAATTGTAGGACTAGATTGGGTGTCTGAGCCTCAAGACAGAATGTAAGCTACTGTTAGAATGTAAGGGGACATGGCAAGCTGAAGATGAACAACTTATTTGAGCCCAAAATTCCAGACATAATATTGAACCAGAAAGATCCAAAGAGGAAGGGAAATGGAAGAAGAGAGGAATAAGTTCTATGAATTTCTTTGCAAAGCAGTAAATCTTCCAGTTTTGCTTTATGCTCCCAAAAGTATTGTAATAAAAGTTCTTTTTATTGAGGCCCCAACAGTAAGCTATAAATTATTTCAAGCTGAAAGGACTGGGGGGTTAGCCCTCGTGTTATTTATTTTAAGACTGCTGATATCAAAAAATCACCCCTTGAAGAGTGAGCTTTGTATGAAGACATTGCCTGTCAAGGAGGAAAACAAATACAAAATTTAGGAAAGAATCCTAAAAACTACATCCTGAAGAAAGAACTTCAGCAGAAAACACGAGTCAGATGTTAGTGTAATCACAACCAATTAAAGCTGGATGCAGGAACTGTCTCAGTCTTGATTTGATTGTCCAGTGCCAGATCTCCTTCAGTGTTGTAAAATACAGGTGAACACTGCAATCTGAATGCAAAATGCAGAAGGCATTTCTAATGAAAGAGTGAAAGAGAGAGGCTGAATCACGCATCTCTCTCTGCTATTTGGAAATCCAAGATTTATTTCCACCGAAGTAACTTGAAAGTTATTCGGAAATAATCAAGTTGTACCAAGAATCTACCAAAATGTCAACTTTGCTTAGAGGTGTGGCTCTACTTACTCAGTTTGGCTTGAAATTCTGAGCCCAAATTAGGTGATTCCTCTCATGACACATTTCCCTCCTCCCCCATTTTTAAGGTGAAACATCTCTTGATAATACATTTCAACATCTTTTTAAAATTTATCCCTGAAACTGCATTGCCAGGGAACTTTGAATGTTGTCCAGGTTGCCAGCTGTCCCTCCCAGCCTGGAACAAGGCACCTGAAAGCCCCAAGTACTCAGATCTGAATCCCCAGATGTGGCAGCTTTGCTGTCCCACAGCTGGCTGGGGAAAGGGGAACACCTGGCAGGGCCTGCAGCCACCAGAACAATTCTCCCAGCCCATATGGGCTCGGTGCTTGTTGGGGTTTGTGGTGCCCTTGGGAAGTGAAGAGCCAATTGCATCTCCTTGGCAATAGGATGTGCCAAACACTAAGCACCAGGAAAAGCCCTGTGCTTTTCCATGAGAATACAGTGGCCACATGAGTTCCACAGTAAAGAAAGCCAGAAAATCTATTTTATGCTGAAGGGGTGATGCTTTCAGCTCATTTTCTTTCTTTCTCCCCACTCCCAAGGTTTATACTACACCCCAGAGACTTCACCATTAGGAGCCATTTCAGACAGTGGAACTTTCTTTAAATATCACCATTTTTCCTCATCCCACTTACATCCCTCCTTCCAGTGCAATTGCAATTACTGACCTACTGAAGAGGAGGAAGCTCTGTGCCTTTGCTTTGTCAGAGCAGTCTGTGTTTTCCTGAGCCGTGCTCGTTACCAACTCTGACCCACCATTATTTCAGGAAACCATCACATTCATAATTAATAAGAACCTTCCAGCTAACTTTCCTCCCTTGCAGAAATTATTCTGGTTTCAAATGTCATCGTGGCATTCACTCATTCTGCAAGAAGCAGGGGGAACTCCTCCCATTCCTTCTCCCAGCCTGGCCTTTTCCAGGTCTGGCATGCCCAGATCAATTCCCCTGCCACTCTGAAACAGAGCTGATTCCTATGCAGTCAGGAGGGAACAGGCAGCACAACACTTCCAGAGAACTGTAGCTGTTCTGAGCTGTCACATCTCTGAAATGGGTCTAACTTTTACACTTTAGGGGATGAATAAAACATCTGGTACATAGTTAAAATTGGATTTCCTCACGTCCTGCACAAGAGGCCTAAAACCTATCCAAGTTTCAAATGGGAACCCAGTTTGTCCCCAAGTGGGTACCCACAGAAGGGGGCTCTGGAACTCATCTGGAGGGATGTATTTGATATTTTCTGATGTTTTCCTTTAACTGAAAGACATCTCATCCCTCTGAGAGGTCCTCCAGTGTTTCAGAGAGATAAAGTTGGCACCTGCTTCAGCCTGATTTCAGCCTCTGGTTACTGATGACTTGTGAGATGCTTGTGGTTATTACTAAAACTGTTTTTCAAGTTATTTCACTGTATTGTAGAAATTCCTCAGAGTTATGGACACAGCAAGGATCTTGTTGTGTTAGATGTGACACCAAGAGCTGGCCATGCCCTTCCTCCAGCAAGGATTCTTTCTGTACAGCTTCACCACTGAGAGCAGTGGGAATAATTAGACTTGAAGTTCTTTTGGGAGCTTTAAAGAGGAGTAAAAATCACCACCAAGCAAGCAAAAGGGGGTTGTCCTTGTATGGGCATGACCACAAGCCTCGTCTGAAAGTAATTTGGGCAAGAACTGAGTGATTGGATCCTTGCCATGATCTCATGTGGAGACTCACTCAATCCAGCTGATCAGGATTGTCTTCTCCTGCATTCCTGAGTCTCTGAGTGTTGATCTCAGGGGTCTTGGTGTCTTTCCTGAAAGAACAGGGCTTACATTTCTCATGCCTTATCCACACACGGCTGTGTGTGTATCTGTGTCTGTACATCTCTGTTTCCATGTTCACCTTGACCAACCTCACCCACAAATCCAGCCAGCAGGATTCATGATCCTACAAGTTTTATAACAGGACATGACTGAGAGAAGAGTCCCCTGAATGAAGGAAACGCTGCAACATGAGCTCTACCCTAAAAGAGTATCCAAAGGCGAGCGACCTTATAAGCAACCCAGACAACAAAAATCTTTGGTAGGACTTTGCAACCCAGCTGTGAGGGGAAAAGCCTCGGGCACAAGACTCTGATTTGTTCAATCCTTAGATAGTCACAACGTTGGGGTTGTTTTGCTCTGTTTCAATACAACTTTTAAGATTACGAGGCTCTGGACAGCGCAATAAACACAGATAAATCATAACAGAAAGTCATGGAAAAGCTTCCTTGTTCCAAGGCACTTGATGTCTGTGCACAGGCAGCTCAGGGCCTCTTTCACCAATTCCCATGAGTTCATGGAATCCTGTCGCGTGTGAGTTTCCAGTCCCGGAGGTGGATGTTTAAATGCAATAAAATTTGGGCTGGATTTATTCCTCCCTTTTGCATTTTCATGAACGAACTCATATTAATTGGAAGCATGCAACTTTGGGATATGGCTTTGTTTTCTTTTAATAATGAAAGGAAACAAATGCTGGTGTGCAACAGGCAGAAAATGGAAAACTAGGCAAGCTTAAATATTTACATGTATTCAAACTGTTGAATAACCAGAGGAAAAGGGAAAATAATGCTGCTTTCTGAGAACTTTTGCCAGACTCCTAGAAGGATTCCAAGTTTTCTAGTGTATAAAAGTGCCCAACTCCTTGCTGTAATGTTCTTGCTGTACTAAATGGGATACCTGAAGGAAATTTGGAATGTACGTGTTGTTAGATGTGTTTTAGAGAGGGTCAGAAGCTGTTTTATGCCTTTCTGAGCAAATGACAGAGCAAAATATTCAGCAAGTCCTCAAAGGAAGATGTGCAGGTATTTCTGCATCTTGCCAAGCTTTTGCAAACCCTGAGAATCTGCTGGAACTCTTCCTTCTGTGCCCCTATGACCTTTATGCCAATTGATTTTGATTAAAAAAAACCCCAACAAACAACAAGGAGGGTTGTGGAAAGGCACTGTCTTGGGGAGGAAAAGGAAGAAAAGGCATCATCTCCCTGAAGGAAGCAGCTGGCAACAGGTAACTACACAGGCAGGGTATGGCACTGCTTCCTGAGGAAATCCAGCTGGGCTGGGAAGGAGCTGGTCCTGTCTGCTCCTGCCCCAGAACTGTGACTGAGGGCTGTGTGCCTCAGGACACAGCTGGGCTTTTGGGGACAGTCCCAGCCGCAGCTGGGGGAAGGTTCTAACTGTGATTCACACACAGCTGCCTGTCCTCTGGGCAGATGGGGTGGAGCAGAGGGGAAAATCATCTTATTAGGCTCATTGCTGGCACTGGGAAGCCCAGGTCTTGGCCTGCTGCCCACACCTAACAATGCCACAGAGACATCCATTGTATGGAGATGCTCAGCTGGACACGGAGGGCAGGGAGTGATAACTCTGCTAGACCCAGGAACTGGGCCCCTACAGGGTCAGGCATCCAAATCTGTAAGATTCCAATTCCCTGATTATCAACATCTACCCCAGAGCAACCAGAGGGCCAGAAGCTCCTTGGACAAGTCAGCAGAAAGATGAGGGCTGACCTTGCTCTGCTTTTCCTTGCACAGGGGTCTAGTCTGGCAAGTATCTCTAGATAAGAGCAGGACAAATGTCTTTTGTTTCAGAAGGATCGGCCAAATTAGGCAGGTTTGGGGTTGCCTGGATAGAAGGGTGTACATGCACCAGGGAGTCCTAAAAGGCTTGGTGCTCAGAAAAAAAGGCTTTCCATGGCAGCTGGGAATAGCAGAGGAGGTGCCCCACAGCCTTGGAGACTTTGGGAAAGGTGTGCTGATGAATCTAGTGACCAATAAGTCAGAACCTTTTTGCCCTGGGTTACAGGGGAAGATGGGAGATGTGCTTCTCACTATCTTGGAGGCGTAGGGCCTCATCACACCCTTGCATGGTGGGCTTGAGGGGTGTCCCGTTACTTGTGGAGGATAGGCAGGTGGTTCAGAGTGCTCAGTGTAAGGGAGGAGTCTTCCTTTCCTTCCCAGGCTTGTAAGCTGCCATAGAATGATAGAAAGACTTGGGTTGGAAGGGACCTTAAAGATCATCCTGTTTCAACCATCCTGCCAAGGGCAGGGACACCTTCCACCATCCCAGGTTGTTCCAAGCTCTGTCCAACCTGGCCTTGGACACTTCCAGGGATCCAGGGGCAGCCACAGCTTCTCTGAGCACCCTGTGCCAGGGCCTCCCCACCCTCACAGGGAAGGATTTTTTCCTAGCACCTAATCTAAACTTTTAGCTTAAAAAACGTCCTGTTGCTACGTACTCAAGCAAAGAGCCGCTATCCCTCTTTTTATAAAACACCTCTAATGCACTGTGTGCACAATGCAGCTTGTACCCGGACAGTGGGGCAAGCCTGTTGCTCCTGAAAGTTTTCAGGCAGTGGAGTTAACATTTTACCTAGTGCCTAGCAGAATGGGGCAGTGGTGAAGGGATTATTAATGTTCCTGAGGGGCTGTGGGGGTCTGTGTCCACTGCACCTAATTTTGAAAAATGATCCCCACTGCACCCAGCGCCTGAGCAGGGAGAAGCCTCTTGCTCCTAGGCACTTCGGAGGCAGTGGAATTTCCAGTATATGGGAGGGTGGAGGAGGATCCCCGTTATTTCTGGAAGCTGGTGTGGAAGGCGTCCCCATTGCTCGGGGAAGAGGCATCTCCATCACTCTCCCAGCTCGGCGAGGGGGCTCCCCGCTGCTGCCGGACGGGTGCGGGCGGTGCGGCCCCGCTGCCACCCAGCGCCCGACGGAGGGGGGAACCCCTCTGGCGCTCGCAGCCGGGGCAGCGAACGATCCCCCCCGCTGCTGCAGGCCGTGAGGGTCGCGCTCCCGCGGGGGCCCCCCGCCGCCTCCATCCCCGAGGAATCCTGGGCGGAGGGCGGGCTCGGCTCCCCCTTCTCCCTCCCTCCCTGCCGGGGGTTTGCCCTGGGACGCGCCGGCAGCGCCGGGCTCGGCTGTGGGACGGCGGGCCGGGGTCAAGGGCAGCAGGCGGGGGGCGATGCCGGCGCCGGGGCAGCGCCGAGGGTCCGGCTGAGCCCCGGGCACCCCCCGAGCCCTCATGGCGGGGCGGGCGCCTCAGCGCAGCCTCCCCGCGGCAGCGGCCGCCGCGCTCCTACTCCTGCCCGTAAGTGCTGGGGACGGGAACGGGGCGGGGGGTGCCGGACCGGGACTGGGACAGGGAGGGAGAGGGGGAACACCTCACGGCCGCGGGGAACGCGGCGGGGCAGCCCCGGGCGCTCAGGGCTCCGTGCGGCCGCCGTGCCCCGCGCCCTCGCAGGTGCGTCCCGGGCTCTGGGGCACCGCGGGCGGGCACCGCTCGCTGCCAGGTGCTGCTCGGGGATCCGTCCCTCCCCCCGGCCCTTTCCTGCTCCATCACAGGTGCTCTCAGAGACACCCTCGGCCCGCTCGCCTCCGGGTCCCCTCAGAGCTTCTGGGCCCTTTTTAGTGTCCCTTTCCCTGTGAAACAGCCACCTTTGCTTGCCAGAAGAGGTCCCAGCACAGGGACCCCACTGGGACGGCAGCTCCTTGCCGCAGCGGGAAGGGGTTTTACCTCCCATCTCCCCGTTCCTTGCCGGTGCCCGGTGTCCCCGGTGCCTCTCCTGACACCATGTGCTCCGGCAGGCAGCGGCAATCCGGGGTGGCGATGGGCAGGGCTCAGCCCACGCACTCAGCCAGACACTTGCTCCGAGTTTCTCCGGGGTGAAACGCGCAGGGAGTTTTTTCCGCGTGGTCCTTCTCCATCACCAGCATCCCCCTGGGAGATGCTGGGATGAGGTGGAGATCAGGTTGGCCTCTGCCGGACTGGACTTCAAAAGCTTTCCCGGTGCTTTTTGGTGTCTTGTTTGTTTTGAGCGACGGTTTCAAGTGTGATTAAGTCAGACCTGAAAAGAAAACGTGAGGGGTTAAGCAGGAGTAACACTGATCCTGTGCAGAATTTGTAAAAGCTGTTCCCACAGCTTTAAAAAAGTGGCAGTGACCCTTCTGAACAGCAGTGTAATTGGTCTATCTTTAACATTTCCTTAGATAAGGAAAGAAAATCTGTTGTTTCCTTAAGTTCTGTCTATTTGCTTTGGTTTGGGTTTTGTTTGTTTGTGGTATTTTGTTTGTTTATTTGGGGGGTTTGTTTGATTATTCTCCCCTCTAATTTAGAAAGAAAGAGAAAAGCCAGGTCAACAACAGGCTTCAGAGACAAGCAAGAATTTAATTTTAATTTTTTTTTTCAGTAGCTTTCTTAGAAGTGGGAGAATCCTTTCTCACCTCCGCCAGTGTTGGGTCTTTTTTTATTCCCCAAAGAAGGAAGAGATCAGTGCACGTGGGATCACAGTGGCATGGGTCTACACACTTGCTGTTTTCCACCCCAAACCACTTCTTTCTTAGTCCCTTTTCTCTCCCAGTCTGTGTTTTCTCTTATTGATTTATTCTGGTCCATGAAAATAGCTCAGTTTGCCTTTAGAGTGTGGGACTTGCCAGTGAGGTTATCAAAACTACTCAGGTACTGAGTATTTAGCCGGACTAATCCAATTTCAATGAATCAAGAAATGTCATGCGTTTCGTTTGTGGATATAATCTATGGATTTTCCAGGTTTCCAGTTCTGCTGCAACTTTGCATTTGAATTATTTCTGCAAATTTTGGTAGCTGTGTCACTGCTTTAAAAACAAAACTGCCTCAAAAGAAAGGGAGAAAAAAAGGTAGATTAAGGATCAAAAAGTGAAGCTTCCATAAAATGTGTTTAGTCCAAGAAATGTGAACTCTGAGTGTGTTCTGTGTGTTTTTATAGAGGAGCTTGTTTGGGTGGAACCTACTGGTGTCTGACGGGCTCGTGTGTACCTGTGTGGGAAATAACATTTTGAATCTTCACCTTCAGAACAGCTCTGGTTGCTCCAGCTGTAGCAGAAGCTTTTGCTGCTCCTTTGGGGGAGTGTTTTAATCCCTGAATGTTGTCAGTAAATCTGGATCTCTGCTTTACAGCTGGAGGGAATTTTGCACCAAGAGGCTTAAGAGCAGTGTTTTAAAACTTTGGCTCAAAGCCAAAGCTCTTAAGTTCTTGTTTAACTTGAAAACACTCGAAAGTGGACTCGAAGTCAGTTACTTTATTCGCATTTGGGGATTTGAGTAAAGGAATAGCTGCTTGTGGGAGTAGGCCCTTACCCAATTAAGGGAGTTTAAGTTTTCACAGCAGCCAAGCAATTGTGTTTTATGGGAGCTGCAGGTTTGCAACGCCCACGAGATGAGGCAACTTTCTGGTACAGAATTAGATCTGCTACATGAAAACGCTGGTGCAAATGACCTGACAGATTTCACAGGGCTGGTCAGCAAAAGGGTGAAGACTGCAGTGAGATTTATGTTCTCTTAAAGAAGTTCTGGACGTATGATACACTTAAAAACATATTCAACTGAATGTGGGAAACAAAAAACAAACCATAAAATGAAGGCAAATGAGTCTTATGACATTTTTATATAAAGTCCTTGCTAAGTTCACGTAATTTGGAGAGGGGGGCATTATTCATCAAAACCAAAAGCAAAGCTGGCCATCATTTATTTGTCCTGCTGGAGCTGTTAAAAGAGCTGGGGCAGTGTGAGTGTATCAGCCAGTGATGACAAGTTAAATAGTATTCGTGGTCTGAGGCTGCCAAAATTCAGCCCTATTGTGAATTAATGCAGCATAAACATCTCATCAGGAGAAGCCTTTCCTGGGGCAGTACTTTGTCAGGGCTTAGTCTGTAACCATCCCATGGCAGTTACTGGATGTTGGAGGGAGGTGGCTGTGTGCTGGTGTTGGCTGGCTGTAATTTTGCCATAAAACATTTCAGTGATGATGTTCATCCCTGCCCTTAGCCAGCAAGAAAGCAGCTTTAGCTTTTGTGCATATAAGGCATCTGCTTACATATTGTTATCCTGTCAAGAGCAGAGGAAAAGTCATGATCAAGTCCTGTGACCTTCGTATTCCAAACCAGCGCGTGGTTGTGGATGAAGAGAGAGCAGGGATCTCTTTGCAGGCTGTGCATTATCAGCTGCAGAATTTTAATTTCAGCCTCACAGGTTCTAACTCCACTGCTACATCAGTATCTCCAGGAAAACTTACCAGCCTTCATAAAAAAATGCCAGAGAGTGACTTGTGCTCATGTGATTGAGCTCCTTCAGCTTCTAAACCAGGGAGATGCTGTGCAGACTCTGTGCTCCCTAAGTCGCAGCTCATTCCCAGGAACTGTTTGAGACACTACCAGATTGTTTGGGGCAGAAATGTGGCCAGGAGCCATTCTAAAAATTGACCAGTAGAAGTGATTAAGGACTAAAAACAGACCTTTGCACTGCTTGATTTATTGGCTTAGATGGAGAGTGCTGTGCTGCCTTCACTCTGAGCTCCAAGTGAGTGCCCCAGGGAGGGGTTTTCCTCTTAAGTCCAACTCTTCATCACTTTGAATTTGGTGATCAGCTGTCTTTGTGTCAGGGATTACTGCGGGTTCCTGCTGCTGATGTGCTGAACTGAGAGATTCACCACAAGAAAAATGGGGTAGTGGATGATACAGGCTTATTGAGGATGCGGTTTTCTGTTTTCTTTTCATTTTCATTTTGCCCCATATATTAGTAAACCAAATATTTGAAAAATACAGTATCAGAACAAACATTTGCACATTTCTAGATTCTTTTAATAGTTCTGCAGATCTTATTTTTTGGGGAGAGGGGGAGGTGAGGAAATGTGGGTGGTAACAACAGGCTGCACATGCTGCTGAATCTGTTCCTTTTTAGTTTATATCACTATCAGGTTTTGCAGCACTGAAAAAAACCCAGAGAAGGAGATTTAGAGGGAAGCTGATTTACTCTAGATTAAAAGTTTATCCAGCAGATGATGTTTTTGCAGGAATTTTCTTTTCCACACCTTATCTATAAATTGCAACAGATCATGTCCACGTCGTTCTTTCTTGCAATTTACACCACTTTTAATCCCGAATGTAGTCTGCTCTTCCTTAAAGTGCAAACATTAATTGTTGGATGTAAAGCTGGAGCTGTCCAGCGAGCCACTCTCTCCTCCATGCCTCATGTGGATGCTCAGTGGCTTGTGTTAAAGCATCACATGGACATTGTCTTTGCCTCCTTATCTTTCTATTCATAACAACTAAACACTTTGTGATGGTTTGCTTTATCAAACTATTTCTTTATACAGAATTGCTTTCTTTTACTGCTAATAATTCTTTTAATCTTAACAGCTTTGAAAGTAGCTGTATTTGATTTAAGTTGGCAAGTGTTGGGTAAAGTATTTTAATTTTCTTCTCTGAGAAGTTGGATAAATTTGGCTGCAGTCCTTGTTACAAGAGCAGACAAATAGAAAGTAGATCCGTTGACAGACAGAACTGTCCTTCAGGTGGCTGTCTGCTTGAATCTTGTCAGTCACGTCCAAATACATGAAAATTTCATTTCCAGTTCGTGGTGGCAGTGTGGAGATGTTTGTGAGATGCTCCCTGCAATGCTCTCTGACATGGAGCACGTTCTCTGGAAAGCACTGCTCAGTTCTCTGGCCCTGGGCTCATCCGCGTTGGCTCTCACAAGCAGATGTTCTGCTGGATCTTCTCAAAGGCTGGTCCACTTGGAAAAGGTTGTGGAAGGGAGAGAGAAAACCACCTCACAGACATGGATTTCAGTGTCCTGTCCTGACCTCTGGCTCCCAAGTCCCTCCTTGCTGTGCAGAGGAGCCAGCGTGGAGATTCAGGAGCTGCGAGTGTGCAGCTCCTTCCCCTGCTGTGGTGTGGAGCTCCGTGGGTGGGGAACTTAGAATCTGCCTTTCCTGACAGCCCTTAAGCCTCATGTGCCTGCACAGAAACTCAGCATGTTTTCACTAAATAAGAAAGAAAATCCATTTGATAATTCAAGAACTGAGAAGTACTTCTTCCACGGAGCCGTAAGAAAATGCAACTAATTAAATGAAGCCAATTAAAGCTCTATAAACTTTTGCATAATGCTGGCTGAGTAACTGTCCACTCTGGCTTGTGCATGCCGGGAAAGTAAATAGTGAGTAATGCAGATGGAGATTAAAATACATTAGCTGTCCTCACTGCAATGCTAAACCCTTGCCCTGGTAATAGTAGCTGAGGTGCCAGAGGACTGGAGAGGAGCCACTTGCTTCCAAGGGCTGTGGGATAATCCCTGGTGCTGTTCCCCAGGTCCCTGGGATGCAGGGGAGTTGCTCAGTGCTGTTATCTGGGCACTGCCATAGCTTGGAAAGTGCTGTCCTCTGCCAGGGGTGGCTTTTCCAGCGCAAGGGAAGGAGGAAAGGGGGCAAGAGGGAAGGAAAGGAAGTGTGCTGACGGGCCTGGACAGGTTTCCTGTGGGGCTGCCAGGCAGGCTCTGCTCGCTGAGGTATCAATTCCCTTTGAGTGGCAGGAGCAGATCCCAGGCCCGGGCATGGCTTGGGTTTCAGGGGGCTCACACCAGCAGAGACTCCTGAGCCACACCAGGGCTGTGCTGGGCAGTGTGGCCATCACAGCTCTTCCCTTGCTGCTTGCTTGTTTTGTGAGCAAACGTCTCTGCCAGGGACCAGGCTGCTCCTTCTGCTATCAATTGGCTCTTTCAAAGCAGAGAGGAAGCCCAGGGTGTCCCTCTGGCTGCTGAGAATGTGTCTCAGAGCTCAGGAAAGTATTTTGACCAGGTGTGCTTCCAGTGAGATATACTGAGGGTCTTTCCTCACCCTGCCTCAAAACTCACCTGCTGGGAGATCAGCTGTTTAGTCGAGCTTGAACTTGAGACACCTTGCAAAGTCTAAGAATCCCCTACTTTATCAAAACAAGTAAAATCAAAATCCTTCATGAGGATTTTGAAGTCTTGGCAGATTTGCAGTATTTCTTTCCTTCAAAAAGACAAAAAATATTAAAAGAAAATTCCATCTTTAATAAATTTTAAATGTGTTTTTATAGTTCTTGGCATAATATTTTAATTATGATTATTTGAACAGAGTAAAAAATCTTAGAAATGTGAGTGAGAGAAACCTCAAAACCTCTGGATTGTTGATTATTGTTCAAGATACAGTCTGTAGGCTGGTTACTGCATTGCGCATTGGAAGGTTTGGGGAGTAATTGTTACCTGTGATTCTTTTTACTACAGGAGCTATAGATCATATAGAATCAAGGAATGAAAAAAAAAATTGTGCTGGAAGGGATTTCCAGAAGTTCCTTGTCCAGTCACTTTTTCAAGGCAGGGTTAATTCCAAAACCAAATCATTCTTGTCCAGTTAGGCTGTGAAAATCTGCAAAGATGGAGCTCTCCTAACATCTCTGAACTGTCTTTTTACAACATCTCTTTTCCAATGCTCAGTGGTTGTCATGGTGCATAATTTTTCCTTTATGTTCTGTGAGATTTTCCCTCACTTCAACTTGTGAATGATGCCTGTCTTGATGCTCTGCTGTCAGCTCCTGAGAGGAATCTGACTCCTTGGAGAAAAGTCTGTGATTCCCCTTCAGGTAGTGAAAGATAATTCCAGACCCAGAGTTGAATTTCACTGTGATCTTGGTTTTCAAATCTGAAAGTGGGCTCCAGCCCAAGAATTAGCAGTTTAAGGAAAGATGGAGAGAAAATTCACTGCTGCTACCCAGTGTGGGCCTGATTTGGCCTGCTAGGTGCTGCTCAGAGCAGCAGTAAGGCCTGTAAGAGAGAGAAGTTTCCCCAAAACATTGGTCTGTGAAGCTGTGAGAGAGAATTTAAACAACCTTTTGCACCTGCTGTTTTCCCAACTTGTGTACAAGATGTTTACAAAGAGGTGTTGTTTCTAATTAACCAGTGATGGTGATGGGGTGTTAATCAAAGAACCAGTCATGTCCAGCGGTGTCGTAACAATCTATAAAAACGGTGTGTTTTGTTCAATAAAGTGGAGAATAACCTTCTAGAAAACTTTAGAGTCTATTGTGTTTTTTCATGTCTAACAGCAACAACCCAGTGCCACCTCACTGGCTCATTTTTAAATCCCTGTCAAGAAATCTTGGGTGAGAGGAACATTTTGTGGAGGATACAGAGGTACCACTGTTGGCATTCCATGGGAAGCTAAGCAGATATCATTAGCTGATAAAGTCTTGATCCAGATGGGTTTTTACCTTTTTCAGGTGGCAGAGACGTGAAAAGTAAAGATTAGCTGCTCAGATTTGTTGAGCTGGAGCTGGGAGAGCCTGTGAGGGGTGGCCTTGGAGGTGTCGTGGCAGTGGTGACAATGGATGGGTGAATGATCCTTGCAGGAGCTCTGCATGTAGATAAGAGTTAGGTGAGATATTGGCATTCACTTGGGTAAACATGACTTTTAAACTTGAGCTACTCTGGATTCCCTGAATGTTTTGTCTCCAGTGCATGAGTTATCTCTTGCTGAAGTACATGTTTAAAACACAGGTGATGGATTGTTCCTTGACAGTGGTTCCTTCTTCCACTGAGCATTCGGGAGCCTGAAGCAAAGCCTGCTGGAATAGGGTGGGTGAGATGAATCACATTGGTACTGCTGAGAGGATTCACAGGAATGGGAATTGGGTGGGAAAAAATTACTCGTGGGTTTGTAGACTTAAAGAGAGGGCAGACATGAAGGCAGGAGTGCTGTGAGGGGCTTGCTCCCCTTCCAGGCTCAGAATATGATACCCACAGGTGGGTAATAAATAAATGAATGAATAACAAAGCTCTTCAAGGATGTGAAATTGAAAAGTCTTTCCATTAAACAGTTTTGTTTCAGGAGAGCTGCAGCTTGTGATTCAAATGCAGTTATGCTTGGTTTTAACATCTCAGGTTGCTTTGGAAGGGCTTGGAGACCTGGGTGGACAAGTCTAGCTTGGGTGGCCTTAACCAGGTTTGTTTTGTGTTTTGTGACTCAGAAAATCCCTCAGCACTTGTGTGGCTTTCAGGGGATGAAGAACCTCCCCTCTAAAAGCTGCTTCAGCAGAGGGTGTAGGCAGTGCTCACTGAAGGCAGATCTCCAAGTTTCAAAGACAACAGTGAAGTTCAGTGGTGGGCTCAGTGTAGCAGGTGCCAGAGGGTTTTTTTAATTTATTTTTGCATAAAGATTGATTTAATTTCATGCCTTAAAACTGAGCATGTGTTTAGTTGCTTTATTGAACTGGGGTCCTAATTCCCATTCCATGCAGGCTTTTAGTCTCTTTTTCCAGACTTCCTGGAAGAGCTGCAGAATACATCTGGCCTCTAAGATCATGGAGCAGTGTCTCCTGGAGCATTTGGTGTTCTCTAGCAAGTAGCAATGTTTTAAGTGGCCACTTGGATTAACTCAGAGGGAGTTTAAAGAGCTGAAGGATGACTTGAAAAGGAGCCTGTTTTTCTTGAACTGTGCTGAGAGTCTTTCCCTTTACTGTAACCTTAGCTGGCTCAGGTTTCAGGTTGCAGACTCCTGTGAAAACTTGTATTTAGACTTTCTATCCCAAATGGAAATTATTTTTCTGTTGAAGCCAAGCCAAACAATTGTATGCTGCCAAGTGCTGCTGCACGAGTGATTTTCAGTTACTGGGTTGAGAAAGGCCAGAAACATCTTGATGGAGAGGGCTGACCTTTTTGATCCTCCAAAAAGCAAAGTATTTCCAAGACACTGGCCCTCTGAATACTGTTCTTTAATAAGCATCTCTTTCAGATGCATCTTGTGAATAAAATAACCACATGGCCGTGGATATAAATCCATCCTGGCCACTGTAAAGATGACTTTGCCCTTCTCTTCTGTGCTAATCTCAGTTTTTGTCCTGAAGTAGCAGCTTTCACTCTTCTGATTGTGCATATTCCTTCAGGTGATTAGTAGTCAGCAAATATTGCAGCTCTCCTCATTCTCTCCCATGTGTTGCCATCTCTTAGAAGGAAAGAGCTGCTCAGATGAACACTGGCATTTGTTATAAGAGCATTCCAAGGAATATCTGGTGGGTTTTCTCCCAAAGCATCTGTTTCCCCACACCAATGATGCAGAACTTGCAAGATGCCCACCTGCCCTGGAAACTGTGTTCAAACAGAGGATGGATTTTGTCAGGGAAGTGTGGGATTCGCTTTGATTTTGCTGCATTGAGCTCTTTCTCTAATCACATTTTCATTGTGAAGTTAGATGCCTGTGTTTCCCTAAAATGAGCTTCTGTGGACAGGAACTAAAAATTTTTGCTTTTAGTTGGGCCACTGTTCTGAGCATGGCCATCCCAGGAGTTGGGGTGAAAACTCAGTCTCATTTGGAGATGGAGTGAATTTATTTGCATTGCCTAATTGAATTAAATGCAGGTTTCCCTTTTCTGTGGCACTCACTCTTTTTTTTTTTTTTTTCTTTTTTTTTCCCCTGAGTTCTGGGGCAAAGCTACTAAGCAGCAGCTTTTCTGTGCGCTGAAGACAGTTTTGCTGCAATTTTGATGTTGAAATGAGGTAGCATTTGCCGCCTCATATATTTTAAAGAAACCCATGGGAAAAGCGGAAGTAGGAGTCTTAAGAGCAGTGCAGGTTCCCAGAGATGAAGGGTTGGAAGAAGCATCCTCCTGACATCATCCATGCCACTGCCAGAGGTGGTTTCTCAGGAGTGGAAAATGCTTTGGCTTTATAGAGAGCACAGGGGATAGTTCAGGGTGTGACTTCATTCTTGCGTGGCAAAGAGGACAAGACGGACCCTTCTCTTGTCAGCTGTGGACTGAGCACACTTTGTGTTGATAACTCCCACATTTTCCATATTGGAAGGTCACTTCATCTTGCTCAGTAAAAGAAAGAGTGCAGGTGATTAAATAAGATGGTGATGTGCTCATGTCTTCTGCAGCCATCATCTCTAGGAATGTTTTGACCTCTCCTTTTGTATGTAGTGTCCAAAGAAGATTTAGGAAGGATGCATCTAAGTGACGCTGTCCTTATAGTGCATAAGACCCAGCTGATGCAGTCAGTGGAGGTCATTCCAATTTAAAGATTTAAAATGCTGCAGATGAACTGTATCTGGAAAATTCCTGCTTCCTGAATTCCAGAGGAATCCCTGTGTGATCAGCTCAGCTGCTGCTCTCTGTTTTGAAGTCTAAGCTATTCAGTACAAATGCCACTGCTTTTCTGGGAGTGGCTTTGTGCTGAGCTGCTGTGGTACTTCCATGGGATGGATTTCTTTGGGACCTCAGGAGTACTAGAAACTACATTTTTTTAAAAAAGAGTTTTTGCTCTGTTGCTTTGAGGTTGTGTCAGATGTCAGCACCTCTCAGCATGCCACCAGCAGATGTTTGACAGGGAGGCCTAACCAAGTGGCTTTTATTAGAGCACCGGAATATGGAATCTGGGAATTCTTGTGTGAGAATGGGAAAGGGGGGTGCGTACATCTCTCCATGTTTGGCAGCATCCACTGCCTCCAAACTCACTTCTACCCTGGCAAGGGGTGTTCCACTGTCATGGGTCATCTTTTTCCACTTCAGTCCTTCGCTTCAGCTTTCACTCCTGCTGACTTCACCCACTCTCTTGCTACCTACTGTGAGATATTTAAACTTACCAGGTGCTCTATTGTGTCTCTGTGGTAGCCCTATGCTTGTATTGACATTTTTGGATCCTATCCATAGCATTGGAGGCTGGTTTATATTCCAAAGACATTCTTTTATATTCCTGTAGCCATTTCTTCCATGTTTGAGAGGAGAAAACAACCTCTCCAATGCAGGTGAATTTTCCAGCAGTGGTGTTCGTTCGGTTTTATATTTCTATATTGCTCCATAGTGGAACTCAGTATTTCAAACCAGGACTCCTTTTTGATTCTTCTTAAAATGAAGTTACAAATCCTCTCTAACCTGGATGAAATAAGCACAAATTCTGGTGAGAACTGAGAGTAGGCAACACTTGTGTCTGGTAGTTGATGACCTCTGACAGAGATAAAGATCTTCCATGAATTAGTGAAGAGCAGTCACAGTGTCCAAGGGGAAAGGTCCAACAAAAAGCCCGTGAGAGAGGCATTCAGACACACCAGAGCAATTCATCCTTTTCCCAAAGTCCTCTCAGATGTGAATGGGAAGTTGGCCAAAGGCTCTGTATTTTTTTTTTCTGAAGACTCAGAGCTGGCCTGCTCTTCATTGATGTCCCTGCTTTGGAAAGCAAAGGATTCATTTCCACCCCAATCTTTGGCTCAGCACATTAGTTTTATTTGTTCATAAATGTCCACAGTGGCTCAGAGGAATTAAGTTAGACATTTCTGTGCATGATTTAGGTAAATTTGCAGGACAAAAAAGAACTGTTTTGGTGGGCAGAGATTATGGAATAGCTGTTTTGAGAGAAATACAGTTTGAGGAAAGTCATGCATTAGTGACCCAAAGCGATTATTTCAGTCCTTCAAAATACAATTTCTGTGCAGTCGTGACCCCAATTATTTGTCTTTACAATTCTACGTTACTGAAATTTTTTTCTTTATTTGTTTTGCTGTATATTATTATTGGAAGAGGGGTTTTTAGTCTTTTGGGGTTGGTCTGCTTTAAATACTACTTTTTTTTTTTAACTTTTGTGCACAGCAAGGCTGTTGACTGTGGTTAGCAGAGAGAAAATGAAACCAAAAGTAACATAATATGTGGGAGGCGCTTCTCCCCCCAGCCAAATTAACCTGAGCTGACCCTAAGGCAAATGTGACATTTAACTTTTCCTTTTCTTGCCCAAGCGGTGCTGAGCTTGACCTCTGTCTGTTCTTTCCCATCATCCTGGGGAGGGCACAGCTGGACACGCGGCGTATTTACAGTACACGGGGATGGCTCGGGTTTCTTCTTTGAAGTGAGGCAATGCTTTGGCCTGGGAGGTGGCAGAGGGGTGAGGGATGGAGGGGAAGAAGTGCCTCTGCTATGACTGGGTCTGACATGAGATGTGGCCACTGCAGGGTCTGGGTTTTGCGAGCTCCGTGCCTTGGGCGGTGGAATCTGTACCAGGCTGCAAAGGAGCCTTTATCTCCTTGGCCTGACCATCCATGGAGGTTTTGCTATGGGAGGCAGAAGTTTTGAGCCTCCCTGGAGGAGAAACAGCACCTTCATGGAGTTTGTATGAAAAGAATGAAGTCTGAGAAAGGCTTTCTGCTTGTACTTCAATGCTTCCTGTTTTGTAAGATAAGAGCAAAGTGAGATATAGGTAGAAAAAGGTGCTGTACAAAGAACAGTTGTTCTTTAGAGACCAACATTGCTGATGGATTCTATTGTCATGAGCATTTACCCTCCTTTTTATTAGGTGACAGAGAATTCAGTGGCATAAAATGAGTTCCTCAATCAGTTAACACACCTTAGAGCACTGAAATATAATATCAGCCTTCAAGGATTAGGGTTGTTTCCCTGAGTAAAAGCTGCCTGAATTGTGTTGGAGTAATTCTGTGTAAGTAAAAAAGCAAAGGCATTTTGTGTGTTACCATGGCTTTATATCCCCCTCAGAAACAGTCCGAAAGATTTTGTCTCATAGTTTGAAAATGGAATTTTCTGTCACTGATTTGTCACTCCTGAATTTTCCTGCCATTTTTCATTCTGCCTTTTTTAAAGGGCTTTCCAAGAGCTTCTCTTGCTCCAAGCAGAATCCCAACTTGGCTCTATATTTTGATGAGCAACTCTGTGGACTTCTCTCCTCTGTCTGTGCTGGGCACTTCAGTAATTTCATTTTGAGTGTGAAAATTAAAATATCCCCGTTAATTTTCAACAGTATTTCCTGAAATTTACTTGGCGTTGTACTGTTACCTTGTACTGAACCTGCAGCTTTCTCTGCTCTTTCTCACTGTTACTTGCTTTCAGTAGAAGGCTCAGCCCTGAATGCTGAGGGTCAGAAACTTGTGTCTCTTTCATTGGCTAAAAAGAGCCACAGGACAGCTTACAGGGGTGCCCAATTATCCTATATATTCCATGGAAACACCTTCTTCAAGCCCTCTGAACTGCCCTTTGCCAATTCCTGTATCTCTTGAATGTGCAAGGATCTTTGGTACCCACATACCAATTAAAAGTTCACTGAAAAAACTCAACACATGATCTTTAATGGGACGTGATTCAGCTCTGCTATTTCAGGTGTCTACGTTTAGGTGAGACAAAGTGGATGCTGAGCTTTGTTAAAGGCACTGAGCAGCTCCCACAAGGAGAGATCCAGAATAGGTGGGTAATTTGCAGTTTTCTGCATTAGTCAGGTGAATTCCAAGTGATGCCCTGGAGCCAAGCAAATATAACCACAAACCTTTTACATCAGGGGGTGTCTGCACCTGAGTGAATCATGAATGGGAACTGCTCTGAGACTGCTGGGGGTTGTTGTACTCATGTATGAAAAAATCTGTTCTAGGCTGCTGCTTTACCTGCTTGGTTTCTTTTTGTTTATCCAGATTGTTCTCCACTGTGAATCCTCTGTGAACCTGCCCTTGTCTGTTCTGCTGGAAAAATACTGCGAAGCTTTGTCAGCCCGCACCAATGTCACAGGTATTTATTCCTCCAGTTCTTGGTGCCTTCTTGTTACTGGAAGATCCATTTTCAAAGTGTCCTTGCCCCAGGAACATATCTTTTCCTGCTGAGATAAACATATTGTCTCCATCCTTGGCTTTTCCTTGGTGACAGTGCAGTGGTGTGGTAAGGAAAGAGAACTTGGAATTTTACACAGCTGGAGAGAGCTTCAGGGGAACTACTGACAGCCCTTTCTGATAGTTTAATCTGTTGAATTAGCTGTACTCACTGATGGATGTGATAGCTGAAGATTAGTGTAGTTGAAGTGTCTTGTCCATGTGTCCAGACCAGTTTTTAGAAGCAGGGCAAAGCACTTGTCTCTTGGCTAAAATACACAAGCACAAAAATGATGCTGTAAGAGATGTGAAACCGGATCCGGCTTTGTTTCAGAAGTGGGAGAAGCACACTTGGAGCCACTCCTCTGCAGCATGACTGGGGGCATGTGCTGCAATGAATGGTTGTTCTGGGGGAGAAATTAAATTTATTCCCTTCCTCTTCACTTTTTTTTTTTTCCTCCCTGGTGAATCTTTGTGGAGGGAGAAGTTTAAAATATAATGTAGGTATTATCATTCAGCCAGTTCTCCAGCCCTGCGAAATGGCAAAGGAAACGAGGCTCAGGGAATTAAAAATCTTTCTGTAAAATATGTGGGATCAGTGGTGTTTTATTCTGACTTTATCAATTCCTTAAGGACAGTAAGATAATCTAGCTGGCAGACTGAAGTGTGAAAGTTGTGGTGCCTTAACTGTCTCTCAATTTGCATATAAATGGGTGTGTTGACCTATATGATGAGACTGGCCCAAGCTCTGCCCCTTGGTGCCATTGTGTTCCAGGGAGCAGCTCTGCCTCGTGTAGCAGATTTGTTTGTATCAATATAATGACCATCTATTCCATTCCTTAGCTGGAAACAAAGGGAAGATAAATGAGGTTCTATATTTGGACCTTTCTTTTAGGTGTCCTTTAGCTTTTGAATGTGTTTGTAAATACTATCATAAAACTTGTTGTTTATTCATGAAGTGTTTTTCTTTGTGCAGAGCTTCTGTATTGTATTTTAGGAAAAGAAACCAGATTTTATGTCAGGCTTTCTTAGAAGTCAGCAAACAATTTATTTTTCAGTTGTTGAGAAAATATAATTTTCTGGGCTGTTCATGTGTTGTATGAGCACAGGGCATCTTCTCCAGTGGAGTGTGGCTACTGGAACAGAATTTTAATGGGAAAAAGGAAGGGAGAAGCCACAGAAGCCTCTCTTCTACTCCACTATCTTTGTGAGGTATCATTGATCAGAGGTAAAGCAACGCTCTGGAATTAATGGAAGTTGATTTTCAAAGTCAGTCCAACCTGCAGCTTTTTTAGAACAAACTTTCCTATGATACTTTAAAATCCTGTGAACCTGTACTATGCTTTGAGAGTGGGTTTATACACATAATAAACCCCAAGCATAGTAAACCCCAAATCTGCTCTGTGGTCAGCCTCAGGCATAAGCATGAGGTGAACTTGGGATATCCTAGGGACAAAATTTCACTTTTTTGCTTAGCATGGACCAATGTTCTTTTCTCAGTGTGGTGGATCATCAAGAAGAACGTGGTGGTTCTGTCCATGACATGTTGGTTTTGTGCTTCATGAAGACTGGATCTTCCAAACAGTCTGGACGATTCAGCTATGAGCCTTCTCATTAAAAATGGAGGTCTGCAATATAATTATCACCTCTTCATGGTCAGTAGAGCTCTATTGGTACAGTTAAAGACCAAAGCATGATTTAATCCTAAATTAAAACCTAAAATGGAGCAGAAACAAAGTGCTTTTTCTTTATGTTGGGATCCAAGGATAATGAGCTTGTGTAACTAAGTCTGCCCTAATATTTCAGTGTCCAAAATGAGGTGAGCTGTGTTGCCATCCTCATTTTGAACCCTGATAATGACAAGCATGTGTCACACAGGAACATCGGTGAGTTCCATTCGGCAGAGTGGATGGAGGAACCAGACCACAGAGCTTTGCAGTGTCTGAGCCTCTTCTCTGGCTCCTGTTCCTTGACACAGTGCAGATTTCATATTTTAGAAGGGGGAAAAAAAATCAAGAAAAGAAACCCAAGGACAGCCATATTGAAGAATCTTTATTTAGCTGGGAGAACAGTAAACATTAAGCTTTGTAATTCGTTATCTTCCCCGTTTCTTTTCCAGAAGATGCTGTTAATTAGTCCAATATGTTAATTTCTTCCTCTTATAATTACTAATTTCACCCCCCAAATATGTTCACACTAAGTATCCCAAACAGATGGCATAAAATGCTTTTGAGAATGTAATGCATGGGTAATTTCACAGAATGGCTGAGAGAATGACATTGTTAATTCATTCCAAAGCAATTTAAACCAAGAAATACTTTCTCAGAGTTGGAAAGCAACATAACTAATTTTCTCTTTTGGGCATTGTTTCCTTGAAAAATCCCTGGATGGCACCTTCAGGATTGCTTGGATTCAGTCCCTGAGCTTGATGGTGTTGCCAATGAGTGGTTTGGGTCGTTACAGAATCACCGTCAAAGCCATTAGCAACAGGATGTTCAGCATGAATTTGTAAAAGTGTGAGTTAGCGAAGTTCAGTGTCAAGGTCCACACTACAGCTTTTTATGTGGATGAAACAGAGGAAAATCGAGTTAGAATTGAGATAGAGTGATTTACACAGAGATGACAAATGCAGAAGGGTAAAAGGGACCCTTCTGCTGAGCCATGAGAGTCAGAGTAGACCTCCCTTGCTTGTTACACTCATTACAGAGCTTAGGTGCAGCTCAGTCCAGTCTTAGTCCCAGACCTGGTCAATAGTCTATATCTAAAGGATTACACATGTAATTAATTAGCATCACCTAAAGCAGCACCATCAAATGTATCCCAGCAAAAGGTGATCTTAATGGGGTGTTGTAAAAACACCACTTCACCACAGATGGAATTTTTACACGGCTTCTGAACCAGGTGCAGTCTGAGGTTTGTTCACAGTTTTTAGGTGGATCACAAGATTTTTAGCAGTTCCTAGTCATTGACTAATTTAACATTTATAGAGGCTGTCAGTAGAATTTATTACAACTACAATAGTCACTCATAGAGCTAAGATGGCAACATTCATACTACACTTTCTGTAGGTATCTAAATTTCCATCCTGGTCACAGTCTGGGTAGGTAATTATGGGAATTTTAAGAATTCCAGTAACAATGGAAGGTAAGGAATGTTCCAAGGCTGTCAGGGAATGACTGAATATTCCCACTGACATTCCCCACCCAACATGGTCTGCTCCCACCCTGGGCACACAAAAGTCCTTAGTATGGGGTCAAGGGACACTTCACCACCAAACTCATTTCACAAAGACCTAGCAGGAATTCCTGAGGTCATAGAACAATCCAGGAGAGATCTGGGTAACTGGGGAAATGCACCACTCCAGATGGGGTGTGTCTTTGTGTTTGTGAACCTGAAGAAAAAAATTGGTTTTAATTATTATTTCACTTTCATATATAAAAGAAATTGGGTGAAATGGCAGAATTTATTTTTTTTAGGGGACTCACCTTAAGATGTTTCTGATGTTGTAATTTCCTAGTCTGGTTTGACTAGAATTACAGTGATATCCAGAATGAGCAGGTAGCTATAATTCTATAAATCTATATGACACAGGCATTGAGCTATAGCTTAAATTTTTATAGGAACTTAGAGGACAGAGGTCCTCAGTTCACACTGATATTCCATACATTGTGGAATGGTTTTGCATTATTCCCCTCACGTGCTTTGACTTTCCCATCTTACGTGTTTCCACAAGAGACTGCAAGTCTTGGCTTGCATTTGATGCTACTTAATTTTGATCTGCATGGAAATCTTTTGATTCCCCTATTTGTTTCATTGACACATTTGACGACACATAAGACTTTGTCAAAAGATGATTCATCTGAAAATAGAAATTTTGTCCAAAAAAACCCACAAACCCAGCGGATGTGGACGGCCAATGCTACTGTGCTGTATCAGTGCACAAATTACAAATCACATTCTCTGTTTTTCTTCTCTTTCTTCCCCTTCAGTCAGTTTGAAGGTTTCAGTTTGCATTTATGGTGTTTAATTGCATTCAGACAATCCAGTAAAGGAGGGGCAGTAAATCAGATGTCATGCATTTCATTTCAAGAAGTCCTAGGATGCGCTGGAAGGAAAAAGGATTTGTTCCTCCTGGTGACTGGATCCTCCTGAGCTGGATGTTGGTTCCTTGCCCTCATTCTGGTCACTTGGTAGTGAAAGGCTGTTGTCTCACAGAAATGGTGTAAACATCCTGATTCTGAGTGGTGCAGGATTCCACCTGTACAAATTCAGGCTTACACTTCTCCTGTGTTGTTTCCTCAAGTCTCTGGGGAAGTTGTGTTTCAAGGAAAGGGTTGGGGAGTGTGGGAGGACTGTATCCAGGGATGGATCCCAGGGATGGATCCACAACTCATCAAAGATGCTCATCTAGTCTCCAGCTGACGTGACATCACTTGGAGTTTGCCATCATTTTCCCAGTTGTCAGGACAGTGTTTTCTTCTAGAGGCTCCTCCAGCACAAAACTGGGAATGAATGGTGTTGTTCTTGGCTGGCTTGTTAGTTTTAAAAAATCAATTTCAATCATTCTTGAATCAATGATTCTTGAATCAATGATCCTTGAATCAATTTGAGACTAGTTGGATGAAAGTTTTATGACACACAAGCATATTTGATAATTTGCTTTCCATCCCAAACTGCGAAGGTGAGCCCCTCTCT
This sequence comes from Nicator chloris, assembly GCA_013400495.1. Classification (NCBI taxonomy): domain Eukaryota; kingdom Metazoa; phylum Chordata; class Aves; order Passeriformes; family Pycnonotidae; genus Nicator; species Nicator chloris. The sequence goes on from WAAE01024441.1 coordinate 179,872, forward strand.
GCTCCAGGGGTTATTTCTGTACATCACACTATTCTGTTTCCTGGAAACAGAAGATCTGGCATCATGACATCCCTAAATATCCCTCCAGAGTAATGGTATGGCAGCAATTGTCGCTGCTTCCCTTCTGATTTTCCCAGCAGGCCACATCAATGAGCAGTCCCATTTCGAATGAGGCTTGGATGGGCTATTTATTTTCACAGATGCTTTCACTCCCTTGGCGTCAGCCTGCTGGCTGCAGCTCCCCACGCTGCTCCTGCAGCTGCCTGGGGGGCAGGGTCACATCCACAGCACCCAGGCAGAAAGATAACCTCAGTCATGGATGTTTGCACCATCACCACTCGAGCTGGACACCAGCAGCCTTCCCAGCACTTCCTATTTTCAGATGTTGCAACAGCACTATTTAAATAGAGGTGATGATGTTGGTTTACTTTCCCACTGCCCCAAATGACATACCAGGCAGTCTAGCTCTGCTTGCTTGTGCTTCCCAAAATAAAGCTGACAGTGCTGGATGTTGTTGAACACTTTATATTACTGCCCTTATAATTAAAAAATTTAAATTTACGAAGTTGCTTTTTTTTTTTTTTTGAGACTAGTGCAGTTCCAAACAGAAGGTATGGAAATCCCTTGTGTATGAGGAAACTGGAGACAGTCCAACAAGTTTTGTGGTCCACTAGAGAGGATTATTAGAGTAATAGAAAAATTTAATAATGCCAGGGTTGTGGGTTTGATCCCTGTATGGCCCATTCACTAAAGAGTTGGACTTGATAATCTTTGTGGGTCCCTTCCAAATCAAATTATTCTGTGATTTAGGTTGGAAAAGGCCCTTAGGATCCTCCAGTCCAACCATTAATGCAACACTACCAGGTCCACCACCAAACCATGTCCCTAAGCACCGCATCTAATTTCTACATTTGTTGTAGAAGCAAAATATTTATGAGGGGTTTGGGGTTTTATTTTTGGGGTAAATGATTTATGGATGGGTTAGATAAACACATCCAAAGGTTCCCACATTTATCCTAGGTGTTCATAGCTGATGGGTTCTTCCAAATTTACAGCAACAATTCTCTGAGCTGTGTAAAGGAGGCTGTAAATTGCTCAGCATGAAACGTTTCAGTAAGAAGTTACCTCAGTGTCTCGACCCCATGGAAAGGCGTTTTTGCAGAACCTCAGTAAAGCACCAGAGGAGGCAATCTGCCTTCAGATTTTACATTACACAGGAATGTAAAGACCCTGGCAATACACCACTGAGGTTTTTTTCATGTTTTGGAAGAGTGGCACACCTCAGTGCTGGCTCTGTCGCTTCTGTCTGGTGCATTCCCAGCAGACCCTCAGGAGGACTGTTGCAATGCCCCACTGCATCAAATACACCAAATCTTTGAATTTATGCTGTTGGTACAATAAACAGCATTTGCTTAAAGTGGTTTCCAAATTAGATACCATTTTTTGCACACTTGATAGATAATAATACACACTGTAGAACCTCTCATTTTGTCAAGTTCCACAGAACAGATCGAGTGCCTTTTCTGTTCACACAGAATCATCTGTGTGTCTGCTCCTAAACAAAAACACCCCCTGTCCTGTAAATCAGCATTTCTCTCTGGGTTTGGGGGATGATGAGCCCTTCAAGGGTTGAAATAACACTGCAGCACAATCTAAGAGTAAACCCAGCAGAGTGGTACTACAAACAGCACTGAAGGATGGGTGGTTCAGAAGACGTCCAACATCTGCAATGCTGCAGGATAACATTATTAGGAAATGGGAGAGATTGGGTGGAATAGGCAATTTTGGTGGTTGTTTCTGATTTCAGTGCCCATGAACCCATGACTGAGTTGACTCTCCAGGTTAGGAATGAGCCTCTAGATGTGCTCTTGTTGACACGCAGTCATGGTCTCACCTTTGTCTCCCTGCTTTGGACAAAGTAGATGTTTCCATGCTTCTTTTGGAGGGATGTCCTGAGCCACACTCAGAGCCAGACTCACCACAAAGCCAGACCAAGGTGAGGCTGAGTTCCATCCATTTCCCTGTGAGGGTAAACTCCGTGTGTCTTGGGCCTCTGTGTATAAAATCGTGCCTGCCAGTGTTGCCTTCCTTCACTAGCAACTACTGACAGCAAAAAAAGAGGATCACCTTCCACCACCTATTCTTGGTGTGTTCAAGGTGTGCCCAAAGCTGTTTGAGAATCCAGCAGTGGCTGCTTTGAGGAAGAGAAAGTGAAAGGATGCTCCATACTTGCAGGTGCTGTTCTGGCTTACCCTGGACTAGAATTTGCACACGGAAAATGGATCAGAGATTCAGCTTGAAGAAATCACCTGCTGTAAAGTTGTAGCTGGCAGCTCCTTGTTTAACTCTGAGTTGCATCACTTGGTTGAACTTCGATGAATAAACTCTGTTATGCAGTGAATTAATTTGCCTTGTCCTTCAACCCTGAGATGAGAACATCTTATTGTATAGTCATAGAATATAGAACAACAGAATTGTCTAAGTACTTTACAATCACTGAGGCCAGCCCTTAACCCAGCACTGCCCAGTTCACCACTAAACCCTGACCCCAAGTGCCACATCTACACCTTTTCAATACCTGCAGGCTGGTGACTCAGCCACTTCCCTGGGCAGCCCCTTGTCCCATGTACACAAAAATAGTTTAGCACTAAAGCTTGTCAAAATGCAACCCATAAAGCTCCAGCTCTCCATGGCTCATCTTTCTTATTCCATTACCAAATAAGAACGGTAAGGGGTTGTTTTTTTTCCCTCCAGGCATTCATCTTGCTCTTCAAACTGTCAGAGGGTGGACACTGGCTGTATAAGAAAGAGAAAATGGAAAATGCTAACATGGTTTATGTAATCCACTTGGACTTGATCTGTTCAACAATTCACCCTCTGTGCATCTTTATTTGTAGCAGATTCATTCTGTTTGTTGTCCTACTGCTGTGCCTAAATGGTCAGACAAAAGGATTGTTTATGGATGCAGGTATTTCAGTTGCACATACCAGTAGCTAAGAGGTGACACAAATGAGAAACAGATTGCTAAGGGTATAAAATTTTGGGTGGTGTGGAACAGGAGTCTGGTTTTAAGGCTTGCTCTTCACCCTCTGGACTCTCCACCTTGCGCAGATATCCCTGGTACATCAGGCCAAGCATTTAGAAGCTGATTTCTTGCCCGCTGTCACTGTGAAATACACAGGAGGTTATTGCCATGCCAGAGAAAGCTGGTCCTGTGCAGGAAATCCTCTGGGATGAGCATGGGAGCTGGGAGAGTGTTCATTTATCCCCTGTCTCCGAGTTGTTCCCTAAATATCCATTGCTGGAGACTGGAGGATGTAGTAGGTAGACGCTCAGGCAGAACCAATAGGGCTGCTCTGGTATTTTTAAACAAGCCTGGGTTTTTTTATTATTTATTTATTTATTGAGTTTAAAGGCAGCCTAAGACCTGCTCAGCTGTAGATGCCTACTTTGCAATATCCAGAGTTACAGGAAATTAATCATTCCCCTAAGAACCTGCTCTTTCTTTGAAAGTATTCCTGAGGTAATTCCACAGCAGGTGGGAGACTATTCTTCACTGCCTTCTGTGTAAATAAAGGGAGAAGAGTTAATATCAGAAGTGAGATGTATTTGCAATTTTGCTGTTAATCTGTTCAAGGAGAGTGCTGGTCCCTGTGAAGGTGGGTGTGAAATCTTCAGATGAATCCTCAGTATGGAGCCACACCTCAGTGGGCATCAGCTCTTTGAAATTTGTATCAGCTAAACAAAAGATTTCTGACTGAGATGGGTAGCTTCTTATCTGAGCAATTTGCTGTGGGTTGTTAAATATACCTGTACCTATAGATGTATAAAAATATACATATATAAATATTTATCAATATCTGATTATTTTAGAAATCAAAAGTATCATTATGCTGAAATTGTCCTTCCAGTAACCACTGAGTAAACTTCCCAGTTCTAGGATTTAGGACTATAATCAGTATTTTTTGTTGTCTTCTCTCCAGAAAAATGTGTCTATTCTCTTGTTTGAGTTAATTTAAAACCTTGCACAGATCTCCATCATCTTCATGGATAAATAAACTCAATTTACACATTTATTTATGCAGGATGATCACCAGATTTTTTTCCCATTACTCCTAGAGGTTTTAAAAGTCTTGATTTTCAGAGGAGGGAAATGCTATTTTAATGCCACTGTTGCCACCTAAAGTGCTTGTCACTTCTGCTTGGGTGAGTGCCCAGTTCACTCAGATGTGCCTGGTGTTCTGTCACATTGTTTTGATGGATTACTGGTCTTCTTTTATTTAATTTCTTACGAAACCACCTCAGATCCAAATGTAAAACTCTTATTAGCAGAAAAAATACAGTTTTTTAGGTTGTTGTAAAAGAGCTTGTTGTGCTACAAATCTCTGAGGTAAGTGATACAGAAATTCACCCAGTAGATGCACCTTTAAGAAAAGCAATTATTTTTAACACGATGACAATGAAAATTAATGTTGCCATACATGTTATTAAATTTTTGGCTACTATTTTCCCTACCTGGAAGATAAGATTTTATGACCATTTTCAGCAGGGAGACAGAGAGCTCAGGGGCAGCAGTCGAAACATGCACAGTAAAAATTGTTATGTCTTCTGTTTTTCTGTTAAAATCATCGGAATTTTATCAACATCCACAAGACAATGAAATAAACGTGTCTGTTTGATTGGGGAAAACACACAGTAAAGGAAAAATCCATGCAGCTTTTCGTGGTGTCTGTTACCTTGTTTTTCTGCAGTCCCATAGTCCACAGACGGAACAAGCAAAGAATACTTGATTTTTGATCTGCATTGCAGATTTCAGAGCACTTTGTAACTCTTTATCTCATTCCAGGAGGCCTGACTGTGGTGTGTTATTTTAAGTCTACAATTTTGCAGTTACTTCTTGCTTCCAGTGTTACAGTAAACAAATACTTTGTTCTGGTTAACTTTGTGTAGTTTAAAACTTAAAAAACTCCTAGCAAAAGCAGAATCATGGAAGCTAAGGGGTGGATAGTTTTACCTCTGTTCTGTGTACAGTGAAAGATGAAAAATGAAATTATTTGCCAAGAACTCAAAGCCAGTCACCAGAGGAACATCAGAACTCGAGGCGTTCTCGCTCTGCAGGCTGCCTGCAGTACTTGGTTGGGACTGAACCCAGAGCAATTAAAAGCAAGCAGCTGACATTTTTGCATTGCAAAAGTTTTAAATATTCTGTGGTAGCCTGGCAAGCCCACGCACAACCTGAGAGCTTTCTAGTTGATTGGTGCAACTGCTCTTGCTTTTAGCTGCATCTCTCAAGTGTTATCTTCATTTGATCTTCCTCAGAAATGCTGACGGCCCCAAAGGTGAAGCTCATAGTTACAATCCATGCTAAAAGAATGGATTCCATTTGAATTCTTGGTGGCTGGTGGGAAGTTCCAGGGAATAGAAGTAATGACTCTGAAGAAGGGAGTGCTGAGATGTTCACAATGAATAATGCAGTGACTACAGGAAGCTCAAGTAAGGGCAGTGGAGATAACTTGTCCAACATCCCAACATTAGCTGGAGCTGGGTTTGAAACTCCTGTCTCTCTGCCCCGTGCTCTAACAACCACTCTCTTCCTGCATGAAATGTGCCACTTACCTATTTTGATGTGGAGATAATGGGATATAAATGTTCTGACACTGACAATGGTTGCTGTGTTTTGTGCTGCAGAAACACCTTTATGCCCCACAAAAGATGGTATTTAAAAGGTTTTATGGAGCATGGGGAAGGTGATCAGCATTATAAAAACATCTGTCCTGTTTATCTGTGCCATGGATACACCTGGTTATTGATATGGAAATGTTCATGGTGGATGTTGTGGGTGTATTTCTAGGGTAAATATATTTGCTTAATTAATTAATAGTGGGCAAAGCTGTCATGGGAGAGACTAAGGATGTGAGCAAGACAAAAGTCTTACCTGCTCATGTCCAGCCTTTGTGTGATCTGCGCAGTAGCTGGAAAGTCTCAAACACGTGATCAAACCTGACAAGGAAAACTGAAACACACTCCAAGTGAGTTAAAGAAAGCTCTTGAGTCACTTGGGTCCTGGCAGACCTCACTGAACTGTTGCAGAATATTCTGGCACAAAGCCTAGGAGGGGGTCAACTGTGGGATTCACCTCAAGGAGAATTTGCCCAAGCACCTCAGCACACGCAGTTACAGGGTTTAAGGTGTGACAGAAGTGCTGCTAACCTTGTTACCATGACAGCCTTTGGTCTATCCAGCACTTCTCTTCCTGGAAACTCTCAGGGTGTCCATGAATAAGCAGCAGAAGTGCTGCATTCTGAAGCTCTTCTATGATTTCTCCTTGTGTCAGTGCAGTCTGAATCAGTGTTTTCCTTCACCTTCCATACCCTGTTCCTGAGACAGTAAAGATTCAGTGCTCATTTGGAAATTTTGCTGGATGGGGAGGGGCTGAGCAGTTGGGGCACTGATGAGTTTCTGTCTTTCCGCCTCTTCTCCAGATTTTTGCTGTACTCTCTTTCCTCTCCCTTCCTGCTCCTTCACGAATTCCTGAGATATAAGACATCCATCTCTCACTCCATCTTCCTGTTTGGCCCCTCAGGTCCTCCTCTAGCTCTTGTTGCAGATTTCTGGGTGTCCCCACCAGTCCTTATTCATCTTACAGAGCCTGCTGGGCTGTTGGAAAGATGGGGGTGGTGGAGGTGAGGTGGAGCAGGATCTAGAGCTGGACTTTGCTCTGAAGATCAGGGGATGAATGGGTATCTGGGACTTTTTAGGGTTTTCTTCTCCTGCTGCCATTTCTGCACAAGCTCAGCAGTTCAAGACTGAATGGAGAAGCAGCTGCCACGGGATATTCCAAGAAAAAATTTCTTTCAGTTCCCCTGATGTACTGAGAGATTTCCAAGGAATAAATACAATTACAGCCGAAGTGTTTACTGTTCCTTTCTGTTTAGGAATTTCCAACATGATGGCAATGATAATACAAAATTTCCCATAGGCAAAAACAAACTTTAAAAAAAAAACCTGCTTAAAAGCTTAATACTTCTAGTTGCTAGTCATTGCCTAAGTGAGAGTAAACCTTTTTTTTTAATGTTTAGGAAACGCCAAATCATGCAGATTTAGGAATGTGTTTCATTTTTAACAATTACTGCTAGAGATTTAAAAAAAAAAAAAAATCTTGATTTCCGTAAGTGTAAATGTTTTCATTTAACAAGGGAAAAATTTTTACAAGCTTGGAAAATACATTTATTAAAAAAAAATCATATTAAATCCAGAAAGGAAAAAATGTCCTTAAAATCAATTTCTTCCCGTTATGTCTAATCAGAAAATGATTAGAAAATGATTAGAAAATGATTAGAAAGTTAGAAGCTTGTCTGAGTAAATTCAGAGATTTTCACACTTTCAGGTAATAAAGATAAAACTCACTCTCCACTGTGGAAGCCTAAAATTAGGAGAGAATAATTCTGCCCCTCTTTTTTATCGTCCTCTTCTCTGCTTACATTCATTTTTGTGCAATTAAGATATCATCAACATTTCGCAGCCCTTGGCTTGCATTTTTATGTGTTTCTCCAATAAACTGAATAGTAAATATCCAAGGAAATTGCTGTTCAGAACAACAGGGATTCAATTAGGGAAAGCAGCAAGTTCATTTTGAAGAATGATCTTAGAATTCCTGCAATCCTTTGTGCGGAAAGGACCTTTACAATCATCAAATCCAGCCATAAATCCAGCCCTGCCAAGCCCAGCAGTCAACCATGTCCCCAAGTGCCACATCTACACAGTGACTCCACCGCTTCCCTGGGCAGCCTGGCTCAATGCTTGCAGCCCTTTTGATGAGGAATTCTTTTCCTAATAACCAATCTAAACCTCCCCTGGTGCAGCTGGAGGCCATTTCCTCTTGTCTTATCGCTTGCTACTTGGCACATAACATTTATTTTCCATTGCTGTGGGCTTCTGCTTCCACAATTTGTGTGCCACTGCAGACCATTTTTGGTGATTCATGATGAAGGAATCTACTTCAATGCTGAAAAGACACCATTTTTTGTGTCATCAGCACCCTTTGGTGTTCATTATGTAGTTCAGAAACGTGAAGGAAGGGGCTGTTCAGCTTTCTGGCTCCTTAGAACTGGAATGGTTGTTAAAGTACAGGCAGAATTCTTTGAAAACCTTTCAAAAAACATTTTGTCAGTAGTGAGAGGGACAATTTGAGTCGGGTGATAAAGCCAAGGAGGGCTGGTTGTGTTGCTGCAGCTGGGAGAGGAGGACACATCACGTCCAAAGGCAAGGGAACAGCCTGTAGGCAATGGAACAAGGATAAAAAAGATGCAGAGTCTGTTTCTGGCCTGTTGATGCTTCAATCTCAATGTTTTGTCTTCCTGGAGAGGGCCAGGTCACCCAAGTGCCTGCCTACCTCTGAACCAGCCACCAGTCTTTGCTGATTTACAGTCAGAAAGACATCTCCAGAGGGATGGCTCCTGTCAGGAGCAAATCACAGGATAAAATAAATTGACTCATGAAGGCATTTGTATTCCTTGCTGGAAGGTTACCAGCTCTTCTTGGAAACCTTCATTTTCTATGCCTAGTTCTTTGTAAATCCATGTAAATTCTGCATTCAGAGATTCCCAGCTGCTTTCTATTTTATTAGTTTTTCCTTTGTTTTTACTGTTTCAGCCCATTAATGAAAGCTTTTAGGAGACAAATGAGTTCTCATTTTGTGGGGCACTTCTGATTCTCAGAGATGGAAACTCCAAATCTGTCTCATGGTTATAAATCATACTTTCATTGTTAGGATTCATTTTCTCATTAGGATAGGATCTAGAAGCTAAACCAGATCAGCATGTCTCTTGGAATAAACACTGCAGATTTCAACATAATCAGAATGGAGGAGAATTTTATCCTTTAAACAGTAAGAGTTTATAGTTGCTTGTTTGCCTCCTTCCTTGCCTTTGTATTTATTCTGGGAAGATGTGCTTCAATGAGACTGTTCTTCTCTTAACTGCTGCTCTTAAAATTACATCGGTCCCAAACTGATGGGCTGTATTAACAGTACAAGTGTAAATGCTGAAAAAATAAAATCTCTTTGCTATGCAAATGGGAGATACTCAGCAAAAAGTCCCCCAAATCAGCACTGTGCAGTAGCTGGGTATTTTCTGAGTGCTCTGTAGGAACCTGGAGATGTTGAGTTCTTGGTCCTGAGCAGTTCAACTCCTCCTGGGTCCAGAAAATGGGGCAAAATGGGTTGGTTTAATGCTGTTGCTTAGCTGGTTGTTTGTTACAGACTCCCACATGCTTCAGCACAGACCATGGATTTGTGAAGTCAGCAGGTGCAGTTATAGGATACAGCTCATTGTTTCTAATTATTTCTTCACTTTCCTCTTAGTTGGTGCTCTGGGTTGGTAAAAACAAATTCTAGAGTCATAGAATGGTTTGGGTTGGAAGGGATCTTACAGAAAATTTAGTTCTCCCCCTGCCATGGGCAGGGACACCTTCCACTATCCCATGTTGCTCCAAGCCCAGTCCAACCTGGCCTTGGACACTTCCAGGGATCCAGGGGCAGCCACAGCTTCTCTGGGCACCCTGTGCCAGGTTCCCACCCTCACAGGGAAGAATTTCTTCCTAATATCCATTCTAAACCTCATGTCTGGCAGTGGGAAGCCATTGCCTTTTGTCCTTCCACTCCAGGCCCTTGTAAAGAGTCTTTCATCTTGCTTGTTGGCTCCTACAGGTACTGGAAGGCCACAGCTGGGTCACCCTGAAGCTTCTCTTTTGCAGGCTGAACAATCACAATTCTCCCAGCCTTTCCTCACTGCTGAGCTGCTCCATCCCTCTGATCATCCTGGTGCCTCCTCTGCACTCACTCCAGCAGCTCCTTGTCCTTCCTGTGCTGGGGACCCCAAGCTGGACACAGGACATCATGGTTAGGAACAGGATTCCTACGTAGCCAAAATAAAATCATCACGGAAAATTGTACAAAAAACAAAAGCCAAAACAAAGCCTCAGTGGAAGCGTTCCACTCTGCACAAAGTGAGGCTGTTTTTACAGGAAAGATCTTCCAGGCCTGGTTTCAGTTTTATTTGCCCTACAGATGGAATTGCTGTCCCTCAGTTCAAACATTTAGAGCACAGATGAGTCCCAGGGAGCAGGTCAGCCCAAGTTGTCTTTATTGTTAATGGTAAGAAAGAGACACCTTTAGAAGACAGTTTATCTGATCCAATTTAAGTGTCTCCTTTATGGTGACAGAAATCATCCCAGGGAGTCCAGTGACTTCACAGGGTGGATCCCTCTTGACTTTTAAGGGAACCTGGAGAGTTCTCTGCCCTGACAGCTCCTCTGCAGACCATAAACTGAGACAAATTATCCCAGCCACATCAGCTGCAACTCACAGGAGTGCTGGCATGAGCAGTGCCCATCTATCAATTTTTTATGGACTGCTTCGTTTCTATTCTCTGCAGGTTTTGCCTCCAGCAAAGACTTTTAGGGAACATAGTCCATGAAAACCAATATAATTCTGCTGAAGAGGGGTGGTGTTTTCTTCTAAAAAACATAAATTGCTTATTATAGAAGAAGCTTCTTATAAGGAGATGATGATTTTTTTTCTTAATCTGAAGAGGGTAAATTGGTCTGTTCTTTCGTCCCCATAAAATAATCAATTATTTTAAATGAAACCATGGCTTTCTTGGTGTGGGAGAACACTCAGCTATTGATTTCTGTGGAGAGTGGAATTTTAATGTTAAACTCACAGGACTGTGTTAGAGAAACAACCTTTGCTCATAATCATAGAATGGGTTGCAAGGGACTTTAAAGTTCATCTAGTTCCAATGCCATAATAACAATAATAACAATAATAATAATAATAATATATAAATAAATCAAAATATCTAAAATAAAAAAATAGAGGTGGAGAAATAATTCAGCTTTAAAAAGTTAAATATGCATAATGTAGACAACCACAGTTAAGTCAGACACCTGAGACTCCACTTCTAGGAAATTGCAAGTGTTGGAACAGGTCTCCAACAGGTCCAATCTGGCCTTGAACACTTTNGTAAATTGGTCTGTTCTTTCGTCCCCATAAAGTAATCAATTATTTTAAATGAAACCATGGCTTTCTTGGTGTGGGAGAACACTCAGCTATTGATTTCTGTGGAGAGTGGAATTTAATGTTAAACTCACAGGACTGTGTTAGAGAAACAACCTTTGCTCATAATCATAGAATGGGTTGCAAGGGACTTTAAAGTTCATCTAGTTCCAATGCCATAATAACAATAATAACAATAATAATAATAATAATATATAAATAAATCAAAATATCTAAAATAAAAAAATAGAGGTGGAGAAATAATTCAGCTTTAAAAAGTTAAATATGCATAATGTAGACAACCACAGTTAAGTCAGACACCTGAGACTCCACTTCTAGGAAATTGCAAGTGTTGGAACAGGTCTCCAACAGGTCCAATCTGGCCTTGAACACTTTGCAACATCTAAAATTCAAGGATCCCAACCATTTATTTCATTTGGGAAGCTACAGATTTCAAAAAAAAAAATATAGGAAACTGATGTAAATTCCTGCTCAAAATTTTACACCTTTGTTCTTCTTGACATCTGCTGTCTCCTGGCAAGCTAAAAATCCAGTACAATTCGGACTTAATAATTAAGGTGTAGTTTAAATGACCCCTAGGATGTTTCAGCCCAACTCTAGCTAATTTTATATTCAAAGACAGGAGCAGAGTCACAGAGGCCAAGAAAATCCATTTGTCCATTATCACTGGTATTTTTTTTCTACCTGCGTGAGACTGTCTCAAAGGATTTGGGATAGAATGACCACAGCCAGGGCTTTTTACTCAAAGCCACTTCTAATTCCTGGAAAATGAAGTCTTTTCTGCTGTGCCTGATGGGCTGACTGGCTTGTATCTCACTTAGAATTAAAATATTCAAGGTAGCTCAGAGAAGCCGTACCAGGATAATAGCAAAATCCACATCCCTCCCTGGCTGGTGGGGACAAAATTGATTTTGATTCAGGGTATGCCCAAGAGTTTGGGTGAGCAGTGAGTGACAGAGGTGTAGGGCAAAATTCATCCCAAATTATTATCCTGGGGTGATCAAAGCTACTTGTCTTTTATTCTGGTACTCGATATGGCTTTAAGAAAAGATAGGAAAAATCGTTCTGTTTCCACAAAACAATTTAGGCTTAACTAACTCAGCCCTTTTGATCCAAAAGAAGCAGGGGAAAAAGAAACAGTCAGAAATGTTCATTTGGCAATAATCTGCAGGTACTCACAGCAGTGTGGGCAGAACATCCCTCTTCCCACAGGGGAATGGAAAACCTTAAACAGTCTCCTCTTTCCACAGGAGCAGCCCTAATATGAAAGGGATAAGATGATTGATCCATCAAAAGCAAATTGAACCAGCCCAGGAAATTGGTATTGGGGTGGGAAATAAGTTAGAAATGAGCTGGCAGAGGGCTGAAATCACACTTAGTGAAAAAGGAATTGAGTTGCGCAGTGATTTCAGAGTGAAACGATGCGACGTGGGGAGGAACGGGTGATGAAGGCAAACACTGCTGACCATCTTAAACCCATAATCTCTTGTGCAGTTCAAAAACTTGTGCGGAAAAGGAAGTTTTCCCTTCAGGGAAATTCATCTCTTACTGTAGCAACACTTTCTGCTGCCAAAGGGAGGACAGTAAAATGAATCTTTTTCCACACGCGGATCTCTGGATGAACCAGCGAACTCTTCCTGTTTTGAGAGCTGCCGATTTTGCATTCAGGTAACCACAAGCAAGTTTTCTTTTTCAGTTTCTGTCCTCAATCAGACGTTTCCTTTGCAGTAATGAAGAATTAGGAGAGCCCTCCAGTGGCCGAGGGAAAGGGATGAGCTCTGGCAGAGAGCCAGACCAGCCTAGAAACCAGGGGCAGAAATATCTGCCACATATTTCAGAGGTAGGAACTTCCAGCCCTGCTAGGGATGACTTAAACCCTGCTGACATTAGTCCTTTGATCCAGAGGAATTCCACAGCACCTGTAGAACTCTGTGATTGAGATAATACGTTTGTATTCCTTCGTTATTTCTGTCTAAAAAAGGGCTATTTGCATGAAGGGGATAAACTTTAGGGATAAACTGATAGCTATTATACTTAATAACTTTACAGAAATTGAAAAGGAAAAGAACTTTGCTCCTCACAAAGGTATTTCTTAGTATTCAGAATGCAATAACTGCCAAAAAATCTCTTCAAAAGAAAATTAATAATTCTTATTTCTTCATTTTGTAGCCCCCAAAGGTAAAGCCATGATGACCAGGTCCTTGTTGCTTGAAACATTGCTATAAATGATGATTCTGATCTTATTTACTGGGGAAGGGAAGAAATGCTGAAAAATAATCCTTTTCCAGGCATCAATCACAGATTTTGACATTTTGGCAGCTAGCAATAGCATGGATGGGCACTTTGAGGGGTGGTAGGAGATTTTGGAAGGTTAACTAGGAGATTTTCATGAGTCCATCAAATGAAAGAAGCATCACTTGCTTAGCAATAAGAGGTTGTTATTTTGCCTAGAGTGAGAGCCTGTGAGTGACAAAATGTTTAATCAGAATGTTACATGTTTTCCCCAGACTCATTCTTTAATATTCATTGGGGTGAGACGTGCAGTTTTCCAAATAAAAAACACATTAACACATCCTGGGGAAAGAAACCCAGCTGTGCTTCCAAGCAGATTGGGAGTGCCACACTTCCCAGGATTAATTTGTTGCTGCACCTGTTATTAAAATCTCTATTCCATTATCAGCTACTTGATGACATTTAGCCATGTTTTACATCTATGCTGAAATAAATCTGTTTCAGTGTTGGTGCTTGTTTCAGTTTTCAGCTGTTTTGCTTTGAATTCTTGTGGATTGATCCATGGCTTTTGTAAAAATCCACTATAACCAATGCTGATGGAACCAGTTATAGATTGAGATCTGCATATCCAAAGTCTTGATAAGAACAGAAAAAAAAAACTTGGGTTTTGAGGCTTTAAACTGTTTTCCGAGGTTTATACTTATTGTGAAAGTTCTTAGCCATAAAATGGACACAGACAATTTACAGATGGCTCCACATGTGTGATTTAAAATAACAGGATTCTACAAGTTTGATACAAGATCATTAAAATTCAAATAAAAACATAGTATTTAAACCAGTAAACTTTGTGCATTTCAAAGCAGCACAAAGTCCTAGTTTTTGATTTCTGTCTGACACGTAAATAAAAGTCCAATACCCATCTCAGATATGTGATGTGTTGGCAGGTGAGAGCTCTTTCCAAAGTACAAATGTACCTTGGGGGGAATAACATCCTCCTAAGTAGAATATCTAAGAGTTGTAAGTTTGAAGAAGGTATTTGTCTCCAAATTAAATGAATCATCATTCTCTGAAAGTGTTCATTTCCCTGGAGACTGTTAGAGAACCTGATTTAGTCTAGACATCCAAATTTTAGGTGGCTGGAATTAGGTGAGATGAATCCTTCTGCCTCTATGGACCTCTCAAATACCCTAAACCATGAAAGACCTGAATTACCCTGAGCTGCAGAATCAGAAATACTGACCCTGGTGGTAAAAACATCAAGGGGTAGTGAGCCAAGCTAGGGAAGAGAGCTGGAGAGGGATTTTTTGTTATCCCAGGAGGTTTCCAAAATTATGTGAGATCACTGATTCCAGACACAGGCACAAGGTATTGCAACAGAATTAATGTTCTGACAGCCTCTCTGTTCTCCTGGGGCTGGAAACGTGCAGTAGCAGTTTGAAAATCACAGATCAGGCAATTATTACATTCTTTTCCCTCAGTTATCATGGCCATAAGAATATTACGATAATCCATTTTCATGCCTAATCAGTCCAGCTGGTGTCTGGTGTGACTGGATCCTCCTCACTGGCTGGTGAACATGATGTGTTTGAGATCCACTGTCTCAATTCTCAAAGTCAGTATTCTGCTCATGATTCCTGCCACTTCATTTCCAGGCATTTTCTCCAGTGTTTGCTGAGTGGTGACTGGCAGAGAGATGCAAATCTCTTATACAGTGTCTGTGTTGTATTGATTTCCTCTGGTAAATAATTCCATTAAATCTAAAACATGGAATTTCGAAACATAACGCTGCTGGCATTGTGATAATCCTGTCCTAACAGGAGGTTTTTCTTCTCATATTTATTCCTGATGTGTTTAATTGCAAATATTTTTGTTTGCTCTCTCATGAAATGATAGGCCCAAAGTTATGGGATTACAGGTGCCGAACACTCCAGGGAGATGGTGGTGGGCCAGTGGGGAAGAGCTCAGCAAACACTTTTATCTTTGTTCAGGGCATCTGGAATGGGATTAATCTGATTAATGCAGACATTTACATCAGTCCAAGTTGGTCCCTCTTGCAGACAGCAAAGATCTACTCAAGGTATTGGTTAGAGCTGAAGACAAATCAGTCTCATCAGGTGAATCTCATTGCAGAAATTCTTATTTTTTTTCTGTTGATTACACACCTCAGTTAATTGGCGTCTCTGGAATTTGCACTGGGGACACCATAAGAGATGTGTCCAAAATTTGTTTCCTCTCTGAGATGTGTTATAACAGTTCAGCCAACAGGAGAAAATTGTCAGGAAAACTTTAGTTGCTCTACAAGGCTACTGCTTGTGCTACTCTGTGTTTTAGGAGGTTTCCCACATTTATGAATTATTTAAATCAGGTAACCCAAGGAATGAAAATCTACTACACAGAGTAAAGCCTGAGTAATAATAGTGAAAGATTCCCTGTGACGTGCTGCTGATGGGATTCTTCCCTTTTATGACAGGCCCACATTTTGCCCACTGTGACACCCATGGGTGTCTCAGAACAGCTGAGATGCCTGAGGACAAAATGTTTACCCTGTGGCTGCTGCTTCAGAAGGGATGGATCTTCCCAAGGTCCTGAGTTTCTCTGCCAGCCTCATGTGGCTATTCCAGATATGGTGGAGTACCCCAGATCTTGCAGGTCACACACTTTTGGGCACTGGAATCAGAGTCTAGATCCTGCTTGCTCATAAATGGCAGCTTTGATAACTTATGGAAAGCAGTCAGAGCAATCTTGAGAGCTGGCAACTCCGCAGTGTTTCAATCTGTTAAAAGTCCTTGATTTTCCACTTGGTTTGGGCCTAAAGGAGTACAGAAGCCACTAGCCCAAGGTCCCAAAGCCAGACTGATGGTGCTCCTCAAAGAAAACCCAAGCAAATATGAGTTGGATGGTTTAAAACTGGGAGTCATGACATTGTAGCCACCATGTGTGCTAGGCCATGAAGGCAGGGCCCAGACCCCAAACGATTAATTCTCTTACTTCTTCTCTTCAGGTTGCTTAGGAAGCCCTGTTGATTAGATCCTGGCAATTTAAAGCAGGCTGGTTTTGTTGGTGGCAACTGATTTGGGTCATTTTTAGAGCGGCATGATCCTGTGTTATTTCTCTCTCTTTGTGCTTTCTGATGTTTCAAAATCGGGCACTGTGCAGCGCCTATGAGTTTCCAGAGGAAATGAGGGATTGACTTCTGAACATTTTGGTGTCTTTTATTTCTGTACATCCTCCCAGTTTATGATGCATGGAAAGACTACTCGGATCTTCCCAGCATGCACTGAAAGGCAGCACAACAAAGCAGAGCAGGAGGCAGGGAGAGCAAAAGTTTGGCATATCCTGAATTAAGGCACAAGGAGTTTCGTGGCTGATGTGTTGTGAGGAGAACAGGACAAGACCCCTGAATCTTTACATCCTTTTTGGCAGTGGTCCCATTGTACAGAACAAAAAGAGTGGGACTAATGACACACATCCTCATGGTCATCATTCATTCAGATGGGACTTAACCTCCCTTTTTTTTTTTGCTATTTTTTGTGTTTATGCTGTAAACAGAGCACCAGGCCATTGCCAGGCATAGATAATATATCACATGGGTTCCTTTGTGTTCTTGTGTGTCTGTGAAGTGCTGACTCTGAATTTGACCATGTACAAAATCAGGGTTATTCTGGAATGTTGTTGTGCCCTTATGTGCAGTAGATGATGTTCTGCACATTCATCCAAAACAGCTCACTTCAAGAAAAATAACTCTGGCAGTTTATTAGTGTGTCAAGGTTGGTTCTTTTGTGTGTTTTGTGTTCTTGTGATCTCTCTGCAGTGTCTCATCATTTGTCTCATGTAACATGATTCACTCACACAGATTTTATAGCTGTAGAGAATGACAAGTGTATTAATGTGCCAAAAGAAATATATTGATATTATATTGAAATATATTGATTTGACAGCAAAAATAATAAATGGCTACAAGCCATTTATTACTTATGCTGTTGGATCTTTTTACACCCACAGTAAATATTTTCTAGCATCAATGAAGCTGTGAAGATTCATCACCACAGACCTGCATTTATTAATTTTATCTTTGCTCAGAGGAGTCATACTTCATTTCCAGCAATAAAGGATGTCTCCTGTTTCTAACAAATGAGTTGATCAGCTGAAACAAAGATCTCTATGTGTCTATGTCTAATCTTCCTCTCCATATACAACAATTTTTAACTCTGAACTTCTAGCGTAGGTCTCAAGTGATGCAGAAAGAACCAGATTTTGATTAAAAGTGTAGCCCTCAGTTTGAGGAGGGGTTTTCTTTAGCAGCCTGCTCCTGTAGCAGAGTGGAATTCATTGTGAGGAGCCACGGTGTAGTGTGGCAGAGAAGTCAGCCATGTGTGACATATCTGGCAGTTCTGGAGCTGTTTGTGGAGGTCTCAAAGCTGTCCTCAATCTCTTGCTGCCTGAATTACCTTGCTCCCTGTGATCTGAACGTGCTCTCACTCTGAAAATTACATTTACACACCTGGAAGAGGAAGATAATTATTCTACCAGATCATGGTCATGTTGTCACTGCATTTGACAAGTGCAGTCAGAGCAGTTTTGCAGTGCAGCTTGAGAAGGAGGGCCTTGAGGTTTGTGGCCCAGAAGCCACTTGGGTAAATTTGTACCTTCCTCAAAGTCTTGCATTCCTTACCAAGGTGAATTGTCCCAGTAACTTGAAAGTTTGATGCTGAAAGGTCATTGCAGTAACACAGGATTACTGGGGGACACTTTTCAGAGAGGAAAAGGAGATGAGAACAAACATACTGTGCCATTTGAAACCCTCCAGCCTCACATTTAGAAGTAACAGCTGAATGACTGAGTTAGCAGACCAGTTCATACATTAGATGAAGAGTCTGGATGTGGATATGCACACCTGGGTTAGGAGGAACAGAGCTGAAGAGCCAACACTGGGACCGTGACTTGGTGTGCTACATCCACACTGATGAGGTAAAACTCCTGAAAGCCAAATGGCCCTGAGGTACAGAGGACACTGGTGTCACCAGATTGGTGGGTGATGTGCCTTTCCTGCCCTAGGCCTTGTTCCAAAGCAGAACAGAGGGTGACTGCTGTGCCTGGAGAGCAGGAGCTCTTCACATTGACAGACAGAGAACGTGAGTGATAAAGCTGTCACCGTGGGAGGAGGCTGAACACAGTGGCTTTTCTTTCTCTGAAGAAGGGAAATGAGGAGAGAACTTGGGTTGTGGTTTTTTTTTCCTTTTTGTTGTTTTTCCTCTCCTCTCAATAATCATCCTGGGTCTTGAAATACACAGGAATTTCTTGATTTTGTATAGATAGAGTGTCTGAGGAGAAGTCAGGTGGTTCTGGACTTCTTCCACCCTCCAAACACTTAGAGTGACTGCCTGAGTCTGCATAGAGCTGAGTTTTGATATTGCTGGATAATCACAGCTCATCCTTGCTACTCACTGTTAGTGGGGCAAACTGAAAGCTGTGCTCTGGCTAATTCCATCAGCTGTGGCTTGGAGTGGGTTGTAGATTAAGAAAGCAGCTGTGTAACTGGTGTGAGGGCTGACATACAGAGGTTTCCATTGCCATTTATGAGCAGAGCTTGTTCCTTTCCCAGAAGAACTGTAGGTGATCTTTTAATAAGTCCTCTTTGAAGGGTCTTACTGAGCTCTGTGTGTGTGGACAGGTTTATTTGTCTGTCTTGTTCTCTTCCAGAACCTTGCACATATACCCAAACCAACCAGTGAATAGCAGCACACAGGAATGAGCCCACTTTGAAGCTGGAAAAGGTTTTCTGCCTGCCAGGAACCAAATCCCAGCTTTCTTGGGATGCTGAGGAATTTCTAAGGCAGATCTCTGCTCCCTGACGAGGTCTGATTTGTGTCGTGTGCACCATGGCATCGGCAGAGAGGCAGCAGTGTCAGCAGCTGCAGGATTTCTGTCAATCTTTCGTATAATTGAATTCGCTTCTTGCATAAAAACCAGCATTTTCACATCAGATGAGTCCAACTGACAGAGTCAGGATTTCACTAGACCCAGTCAGAGGGAAACTTTGATGAAGTGGTTAATTGTACCCAGGGATAGCTGCAAAAGTAGTTTTTCATCAAGAGGTTACAGTAGGGCTTATTAAAGAATGGTGTTGGTTTGTGGACAGAGGAACAATAAATTATTTTCTTCATTCAGACATAATCCTCAACATTCATCCCCTCAATATTTATTTTTGCAGTGGATTTGTTTATTATTGTTATTATTAACTATATGGAACACAATAGGATTGTATGATACGTACTGCTTCTGATTTTCTAAAGCTGGAACTGAAAAGATGGAAATCAGTTTAGATTGAAGATTTTCTAGCTCTTCTCACTTAAATGAAGAAATCATTCTCCTGATCCTGAAAAAATATTTAGTTTCATTCAGGGCTATTGTTTCAGGTGTTAACCACTATAAAGAACAGAATTGAAATGAAATCCAGCTTAGTGTTCAGGTCTGTAATATTTGAACCATTTGAAAAATCTTCAAGAGTTTATGCTGGAAAACACAGGGCAGCATTTAGGAACGTGAAACATTTACCAAATTTAAAAGTAGTTACTTTTTTTTGAAACTGCCGTTCTTTTTTTGTAATTTATTAAGTGATGCATTCCTCAAAAAATTCAGGAAACTCCAGTGCCCAAAGCCTCTGCCCAGGATTTTGATTCCAGTGTGCTGAACAAACAGTGTGAAAAAATAGAAAGGGCAGACAGTAGGTGAGAAATGAAGTCTTTTGGCCAAGCTGTGTGATTTTTCTCCTGCAGAGAGGCAGCAAAAGCAGAAAAAAATAATCTTACAACATCTTGGACCAGTGTCCTGCTGACTGCTCACTCCTGCCTGTGTGGGAGCGGCCACTGGGCACCTTCAGATGCTGTCCTGTGAGAAGGTCTCCAAGCCACCCCTGAGAGGCTCAGCTTGAGGAACACAAAGGAATTTTATGAGCTCAACTGCACTGTCAGGAAGGAGAAAAGAGGGTGTAGAGCGCCCTTTATCCCTCACTCTTGAAAGTTCAAGAAAACGAGTTTTCTCCTCTAAGCCCTGCTCAAAGCCAACCAGTAGGATGGTGGTGGTCATGTTACGTGACTGATGCTAAAAAATTTTTCTCACCTGCTTTTTGGGGTTATAGGTGCATGGGACAAAGAGATCTGTTGGTGTTGACAAGGGTTAATTTGTTGCAATTGAGATTTCTCCAGAAGGGCTGCACTTTTGGGAACATTCACTTGGGAAGGAGATCAAGGCTCCAGAGAGAGAAACAGAGAGATGCATTCGCTTGCCTCACAATCTCACAGTGTCCAGAGAGTTAGTGCACTTGTTATTCTTGTGGCTTTTTACATATTTCAAATAAAAATACTTCTCCCAAAACCACAGTGGCACTCCTCCCCTCTCTCCATTGCAATCTGAAAATGTTAGAAAATCTCCAGATTCCCAGATGGCAAAATAACATCCTGGCTAGTTCTCTCCTCAGTGCATGTTGTTAATTTATTTGTTGTTCTAACCCAGTTATTTTTTTTTTCCTCTCTTTGGATGCCACAATTCTTTTGGTCCTTCAAAAGTAAAGAATAAAGCCCTTCAATCTTAATTATGAATAAAAGGAAAGTCCAGGCCTTTGCAGGGTGGGAGACAAATGTTATAGGAAGTCCTGTACCACTGCTTTGAGCTCAGTGTAAGCACCTCGTCCCATCTAAAGCTGTGAACAGACCGTAAATATTTCATTTTGGGATTCATTTCTTTCTGTCAAATTTCTTTGCTGCCTTCTGTTTCTGCTTTCCTCTCTGTCACTTCCATATCTACTGATCTTGGTTTACGCCCTTACAAGTCAGTTTTCTGTTTGCTTCCCAAAATCCTTCTGCATCTGTGATCGTAAATGACCCTCCTTAGCAACACTTTTTTTTAGGGATTTCTTCATGGCCTGGTGTAGCAAGTCAGAACAGCTGGTCAGGTCTGAGCTGCTCTCCAGCATGTCCCAGAGTGCAAACCTTCACCCAGTTCCCACTCTGCTGAGCTTTGATTTCCCAAAGATAACCAACCTTCTGGGCAACTCCTTCCAAACTTCTCCTCCTTCCCCTTCACCAGACCCTTCTCATCCTGCCCCACACTGACCTTGGTTTGTCAAGCCCTTTGCTCTTCCCTCTCTCCCCACACCAGAGTTTTCTTGTTCAGAGGCTTCTCCTCTTGCTTCTGGTCAGTCTGAGTGCTCATCCTTTCTGGAAACCCTGCTCTCTCCTACCAGGGGAAAATGAGAGGGGCATTTCTTTTCTTCCTTGTCCCCTGAATGATCCATCCTTTGCTTCAGAGCTCTCCGTGCCTTGCCCTGCTCTGCTGTCCGTGCCATTCCCTCTGTGTGAGTGGCTGTGTTTGTTCCCTCGGTGCCTTCTCCCAGGCTGAGTTCCCAACCCTTCCCTCCTCTCCCCACTCTGCCTCTTCTGTGGGTCATTAGTCCAGATTTCTTTATTCCAGAACAGGCTGGACAGAGCTTGAAGCAACCTGGTTTATTGGAAGGTGTCCCTGCCCATGGCAGAGTATTGGAATGAGATGACTTCTAATGTCTCTTCCAACCCAGACTTTCTGTGATTCTGTGATTACTCCAGATTCCTTTATTCCAGTGCCTCTCTTCTATCAGATCATCTCCTTCATCCCTGCTTTTATTATTTCTCTTCTCTCTCAAGGCCTGCACAGCATCCAGCAGCTCCTGGACGGGGTCCCTCCTTCCCCCCCCTGCCCCAGCATCCCTGCTCATCCTCAGTTCCACGCAGCAAAGGCAGGAATTGCTTTGCTCCACAAAAAACCCGAGGAGTTCTACTCCTCTGATGGCTTTTCCCGTTCCCCCTGGCTTTAATTTGCAGCGAGTATTTTTGCAAAAGTGCTCGTCCCTGGAGCTGACAATAAAACCGTGCCTCTGTGTGTCAGAGAGAGGGAGGGAGAGGCAGGAGAGGGAGGGAGATGCAGCAGCACAGCGGTCTGGCAAAGTGAGGCGGCATCTGGGAGCTGCGAGCCCAGGGACACCGGGGAGACGTGAGCCCCTCACCCCGGGCTCAGCCCGATCCCATTGGCTCCCGAGCCGCTGGATTTAAAGGGAAGAAGAGCTCGGAGGGCTGCACTGCACAGGCAGCCGCAGACTCTCAGCCAAGTTGTCAGCGCGCTGCGAGCAGGAGAGGCTCGCACACACGAGACTGCGGGGTGCCCGCAGCTTGATGCTCCTTTCGCTCCAGAAAGGGAAAAAGAAGAGGGGACCACAACCAAAAAAAACAACCAGGGGTGAAGGAGCCTGATCCAGTCCAGCAGTCCCAGAGGGAATAA
Organism: Nicator chloris; assembly: GCA_013400495.1. Taxonomy (NCBI): domain Eukaryota; kingdom Metazoa; phylum Chordata; class Aves; order Passeriformes; family Pycnonotidae; genus Nicator; species Nicator chloris. Next base: position 202,490 of record WAAE01024441.1, read on the forward strand.
TGGATGTGACCATCTCTCAGTTCATCTTAGAAGAATTTGATGTGAACTGCAGCCTCCTGGATCGTTTACACGAGACTTTTTTAGAGAGTTCCTCTATCCCTTTCCTGGGCTTTGATGGTAGGAATTGTTACCTGGTGCAGAGCTCGGGAAAAGCTTTAGAAGCGCTGAGATTCGGTTTGTTTTGTGATGCAAAGTGTGTGGCTTTTCTGCTTTCTCAGCTGCTTCTTTTTCCCTCTCTGTCTCGTTTCTTTAACCCCAGGTCCCTACTGCAATGCCACCACGGACCAGATCGGGACCTGCTGGCCCAGAACCTCTGCGGGGGAACTCGTGGAGAGACCCTGCCCGGAGTTCTTCAATGGGATCAAATACAACACCACGAGTAAGTACAAACTCCTTTCTTCTCCCACAGATCTCTTGTTCAGAAGGCGCCTGGGGACACCTAAAATATATTTCCATTAAAGAAAAAAAAATATCAAAGAATTATTTTTTTTTTTTTTTTTTGCTTGGGAATCAACATTTCCTCCACATTCCAGCCTGTATTTTCAAAATTCTTGCCCGGAATGATGCAGATTTCTCAAAAGCGCAGACTTGTGGACACTGTTTCCTCTTTGCTGAAGTACATTTAGGGAGATCCGGGCAGAAAAATAACCTCTGCAGTCTGAGGAGGATTTGTGCTTTGTGTGTTTGTGCATGTGTAGCTACGTACAGCTCAGTGTGTTTGTAGCAGTGCTTCAGCCACCTGGACAATTACACAACCTTTGGCTCATGAAATACTTCATCCTGACACCTAAGAAGTGTATTTTGGAAGGGCAGTCCCTTTTCCAGGCTGGCTGTGTGAGCAGGGGTTCAAACCGTGCTGGGAGTTGTATCCAACAAACAGAAGGCTGAGGGCTGGAATGTGTTGTAGCAATTTCATCAGGGACTGGCTGCTGAGGCTGGAGCTGCATCAGCTCTGCACGGGAGACAGGAGACGAAATTAGGAGGCAAATAATATTCAAAGCAAGGGAGCATGAGGGCTCCTTAGAAATCTCCTGGATGCTTTATTCTTCAAAGTAAACAATCATGATGACTCACTACAAATTTATTATTCAGGCTGTGGGACCCAGGCACTCATTTCCTTTTGCTTATCTGTCAACACACTTTGGACCTTTCATTAAGAGTTTTTAAACATATTAATTCCAAATGTGTGCACCCACTTGTTTTTCACTCATTTTTTCAGTGTGGTTTTGACTGTAGGGATAATCTCTTTCCATGTTTCACTCTGAATTGTTGCTTGGGTGTTGGTGGTCTCATTTGCAGGTAGTGTTAATTTTGTGGGGCCAGCATTCTCCTTAAGTCCTGTAAAAGAGTGACCCTGACATTTTAGATCTTATTTTTAAACTTGTAGGAAGTGAATTTATTCTTTCCCCAGCTCTAGGTATGATGGTCAGATAACTGGCCAAAAGTTCAGTGTGTCAGCTTTGTGAAACAAAGTCCCCTGCCAGATTTGTTCTTAGGGACGAGCTTCTGTCACCCCAGACTTTGAGCAGAGTAAAAGTTTGCCTTAGAGAACTGCAAAATCATCCTAAAGCCCTCTAATCTCAGACTGGGTCTTTGCAATAGAATAGGAGGGGACCTGGAATGGGCTGGGTGATGCTGGCTTTGCTCACAGCAGGTAGTTCACTACTTGGACAAGTCTCAGTTGAGACCAGAAGAAAATTTCTAAGAATTAAGGGCAGTGCAGAACACAGTAGAAAGAATTTAACTGTTTTTCTTGTGTGTAGAAGAAAAAAAAACTAAATACCCTAGCTTGATTTTTAAAAACTCTATTGATGCTTTCAGTAGTTTATGAATGACCTGATTTAAAGTTCTTCCCTGCTCCTCTCCTTCTCAGTGGTGGCTGATGCTTGTATTGCAGTGCTAATAAGTTTTCTTAAATTCTTTGCTCTTAAAACAATGTCATGTTAATTAAAGACTGATGGAAATATGTTATTGAAATGCTGAAGCATTCTTTTCTGAGGAAATGAATATTTTTCTCCTTTCAACATAAACTGTGAGTAGCTGCCTCCAGTTGGTCTTGGACACTTCCATGTGTGTAGTTCCTCCAAGCTGTAGTGCAGAAAACAGGGGGAAGGATTATATCAAAATTTGGTCAACTTTTGCAATGAGTAGCTCCTTGGGAAATAAGAGTTATGTGATTAAAGCTTGGGAAAGCTGTAGGACAACAGGGTGAGGTTTGAATACAGAGGTGCAATCTCTTTTGGCATTTGAAAAATATAATTACTGCATGCAGAACACGTCCAGAATTTGGGAAAACCAAATACTGACACATTCTGACCACTTGCATGATTTCACCAAGTTGGTTTGTGGGCTGCCTCATTTGTGATCAGGCTCATTGTGCTGAAAACCTCAGCTGTGTTCCCCATGCAGATGAGAAAATGAGCCCAGACAACTGATTAAAGAATGGGAAATGGATCTTGCAGCTCTCAGAGGTGAATAATACAGCTCAAAATGAAGGTCTGATAGGAGATGGCTTGAATCAACATAAGATTTCTGCCTAGGACATGTAGTTTTGTTCTGTTTTGCATTTTGATGAGGCAGAGGGAGAAATGATGATTTTTTATATTATACTGACTTTTTTTTCTTTGAGAGCAAAATCAGACCAATTTAGAAAAAACACCTTGCATTGCCTTTCTTCTACTAAGAGCTTATCCAGCTCTAGGTTGTAACTCAGCATTTATTATACTGTCAGGTATCCCATGTTCATGAGCTGCCACCTTTTAGGAACTACAGCTTTTCTTTGCATTGTTTTTGTATATCTGCGAGTATATTTTGTGTATCTGTGAGTATATTTGGTATATCTGCGAGTAAATTTCTCATTTGAAAGCCTGTAAAGATTTTGGATCAGTTTCAGTGATTTCTTTTTCATTTTTAGAAATCAGGCTCTCAAAGATCCCAATTTCCCATCAATTTCCTAAAAGCAGCTGATCAGCTGGAGGGAATGAACCCAGTAGCATTCCCTGTCAAGGAAAGCTTTTGCACTGTAGACACTGACAAATCCAGACTGCAAAGTGCCCAAACTGTATGAAAAGCTTATGAAGAACTCAGAGAAGCCCAAGACACTGATCCATGGCCAAGTTTTGGTACTCATGGGGCTATTTCTGCACCTCAGTGTAGTCTGTGTGCGTGCAGGGGATGGAAATCAAGAGAACCTACAAACAGGTAGGTTCCTCCACAGATCAGCTCATCAAAGGCTTTGGATGCACCTCCCCTGCTTTGTGTCCATCCTGTCAACTCTCAGGCTTTCATGTTCACTCTAACTCGGATGGGGAATGTTATCAAACCCTGCCAATGCCAGCAAATTCAAAGAAAAAGCATTTGTGGCAAAAAAACCCCCAAACTTAAGAAAAAGAACTTGGGCTTAAAAAACTCCCCTCCTGTTTGCCACACTAGAATAAACTGTTTGCATAAAATATTTCCATCCTAACTGCAAGAAATTCCCGTGGTGATTCTGTGCCTGGGTCTGTGCTTCTCTGTGTCTCCTGGGAACTGCTGAGTGACTCAGATAAGTTTCAGAGGCATTTGTAAAACAAAGTCTGTCAGTCTGTGAGGATTTTTTATCCCTGACATTCTGTTATTTTGGTGATATGTTGGGGTTTTTTTTCTCCCTCTTTATTTGGGAAATAAAGTCATGCTGACAGATCACGCTCTGGTTACCCTGCAGTGTGATTTGTGAATATGGGCAAAATGCTCTTTGACCAAGGGTCTGAAAATGATGCCATCCACTTACAACTTTGCATTTTTTGTACCAAAGCTTATGTATTATTCTCAAAGTGGGAAAAAAAAATTAAAAGAAACAGGCAAAAAGGAAGTCTGTGTTGGTGCAGTGTGTGACTGTGCACTTGTCTCTGCTCAGGTTCTATATTTAGCGAGAAATGACAATGTCGTTGCTGCCCTCTAGATGTGTTTATGCTTTGACAGTGTGAAGCTTTCAGTCTTGTTTTAGGAAACAGATTAATTCACTTATTAGGATATCCTGAAGCTTGATTAATTCAGCAAATGGCCTGTAATGAGTCTGGTTTTGCTGCTTGCTAAAAAGCAGCCGTTCAAGCACGTACTTAGAGCGTGTTACATGCTAAAGTATGCCTACATTGACACTTTCCCTACAGATTTCCCTGTGCAAGGGGAAAATCCAGGGTTAAATGTTCATCTGATGGACAAAAAGTGTTGACTTTTGTAGCCTCAACTGATCTGAATTTGTCCCAAACACCTGATGTGGCAGGGGAGTGTTCTGTGGTGACACCCATCCATCACGGGCTGCTCGCTTTGCTCTGGCCTGCAGGCAGGAGCTGGAGGCATTTAGAAGGTCTTTAACATTAAAACCCACAAATCTAGGTATTTCCAAGTAATAGCAACAGCTAATTTAAGTATTTAAGCTCTAATACAAGTCAGTGGAACTCTAATTGACAGAAGGAGTGAAGCCTAGGGAGTTCCTGAGCTCAGCCTAAATGAATAGCTCAGCTCAGCTCAGCTCAGCAGCCCTTGCAGAAGTGATAGTGCTGTTGGCTGTGCCCAGGGGTATTTTATTCCTGTTTCAGAGGGCCCAGCCTTGTTGTAGGTTTGTGTTTTATCTCCCAGGCCACACAGGTGTTGCAGATGCTCAATGACAAATGATCCAATGCCCGTGTTCAGGCAGCTGAATTCATCCCTGGGTGTGTGTTGTGCTGAACTGATCCCACACCTCGGGATTGAGAGCAACCTGCTTTGGTGATAGACAGGAACAGGAGGTCTCTGTAGCTCCAACTCACTGCCTGCAAATCTCCCTCTCTCTCTCTCTCAGTGTAGGGAAGCTCTTGGACTGAAACAGCCACTTCACAGGAGTGTTTTGGGTATCACAAAAAGCATCCTCCTCACCTTCTCCAGGGACTGTGCAGCTGAAAACAGGCACAGAATCACTGCTAACCTTGCCCTAACTTGGTTCCTCCTTGTTCTGAGGGGTGTGCACCACCTTTCCTTTGGCCCTACAACCAGCTGCCTGGTGAGAAAGCTTTGGAGAGGGTTGGTGGCTTAGCAATAGGGCTGATGTTCACGTGGATGGGCATGGGGGAAGGAGCCCCTGGCACACACCTGGACCTGTTAGCAGGGCGTGCTCCACACCAAGAGAAAAATTCCTGCAGCTCATGGTTGTCTCATCTTGAACACAAAGAAATAATCTTTTGTGTGCTGAGGGAAGGGTGAAGAAGTGAATTGATAGCTCTTCTGGTTTGCATGGTTTGCATTTCCCCTCTTTTGAAAGGGTTTAAAGGGATGATTCAATTTTTAAAAGAGCTGGTTTTCATAGGTTAAAACCCCATTTGTTTATGGAGATCTAACCTTTGCTGATTTTCCTTCTGATTAATTATTGTTCAAAGAGATGTGGGTCCAGCCTGCATATAAAACATGAGCCTTGCTAGGAAATCATTGGTCTCAGTCTTGTTCATATTTTGTGGGCAAGCCCTGTCCTGATAATTACAGAAATGTGCACTTTTATAAGTGGCTGGCCCAGAGGCTCAATTAACATTTTCACTTGTGTTTTATCTCATGTATTTTAGTGTCTTGACCAATTCTGTTGATCACATTCACATGACTTACTTGTTCCCCAGAGGTTTTTCTGGCTTGATTTCTAAAGGCTGCATTTTTGAAAGCAAAGTCCTGTTGTAAATGACAGAGACCCCTGAAGTTCTGGTGGCTTTTCATCTTTATTGGAGAGAAATAAAATGCCCATCATGTGCATGCATGTGTGTTTTCAGCCTCAACAAAATTACTGTGAAACCCTAAAGCTACTCTCACCTCATCTATCTTCTGTAACCTTGTTAGATGTCCAGGAGCCTTTTATCCCACTGTTTAATGACACGGGATTTGGGATAAAAATAAATGTTTTGTAGCTAATTTTAGTCATGGAGTCACTAGAAAAAGACTCTTTTTATTTCTTTTCTTTCTTTTTTTTTTTTTTTGTTAACAAAAGTCTGCAGCCTTGCATAGCCATTTATCAGCCATCCTGGGGTGTAAAACACAGTATTTTCATCTAGGAAGTCAAGAATACATGAAAGTTAAAGGAAGGAGACTGATGAGAAATCAAACTAACTCGACAGTGGAAAAAAAGAAGTCCAGGATTGGAATTCTGGGGGAGGAAATAAAACATCATTTTTAAGCTTGTAAAGGTTCTCTCTGAGGAGATCAAATCTGCAGCTGATTAGGTCAGCTTGTCTCCAATAGCTCTGTGTCTAGATGAACATTTCAACCATTTTTGTTCATTTTCTCTTGCTGGTTTTGCAAGAGAAACACAAATACACACACCTCCTGCAAATACAGTGGGAGGCTCTGGATTTCAGTCATGCACAGACGGGAGAGGCTTCACTTGTTCCCTCCAAAGTTTTTCTTTTTTTTTTCCTTTGTGAAGCATAATTTGTGGTACGAGATGGCTCTGATTTTGCAGTCTGGAAGGAAAGTGTTGGAAAAAATATTTACAAGGAGGAATGAAAAGAATCCATTTTTCTTGCTCCCACTACTATCATCATGTAAAACGTGATTTCTTCATTGAGCCCAGGACACAAGTTAAATTGCATGTAGTAAAATAAGGAGATTGTTAATGTTACTTCGGTCAACATTCAAGGACCTTCTCTCCAGCCAATTAGACATGGATTGTACTTTTGTTCTCTGCTAATTAGTTATGAGATGGCTTTGCTGTGGTCTTGTACCTGATTTGGGTTCTCCTCAGTTTAGGCTTGGATGTTGAGGCAAAATTCACCCAAACTTTACCAGAACTGCAACTGCAGCTGCTATTCTGCACCGAAGTCAGTCAGACCTGAGCAGTGGCACATCTTGGAGAGGGCTTTTAACCCTGGGCCTTCGGGAGGGTCAAAAGCAAGCACAGGGTTGCCCACAGCATTTTGGAGACTTCTTTGTGAGTCTCTCTTTCCCTAAGGCCGCTGCCCCATCCATCTCTCTGGAACTTGCTATTGTCTGTCTAAGCTGGCAGTGACTTCCAGCTGGCAAACAGATGGACTGAAGTCCGTTTCTTTCCACAAGTTTGGAATTAGATAATGCTTGCAAAAAATGTGTGCCTCTGGAGCACGGGGAGGAGGAGGGAATGGCTCAGGAGCAGATGGGGAAGGGAAAGAATGAAATATATTACAAATCCTCATCTCACCATGTCAAAATGAGAGGCAGAATCCCACCCAGCTGTATCCAGTGCGGACACTCTCTTGTGGATTAGGATTTCTTGTTTTATTGTGCCTTATGACCCATTTTCCGTCCGGACAAGCTTTGGGAGGCGGAGGTGGCACCGCGAAGGTGGAATGGGGCTGCTCTCGCCAGTCACCGAACACCTGAGACTCTCTGTGACTCGGCGGGTTCCAGCCTCTGTTTGCTGTCACCAAAGCTGGGGGACAGTGTCACCGAGGCCATGGTCACCCGCCATTCCGCCTGCCAGCCACAGGGTGTCACACGGAGTGCAGGTAAATAAAGCCAGTGTCCCCTGGCGGCTGCTCCCGGTCACCCGCAGGATGGATGGAAGGGATGGATGGGTGCAGGGTGACCCTGGGCTGGGGCTGCTCTGGGACACTGCTGTTCCGCGTCCTGCTGTTCCTGATGTCCTGCTGCACGGCAAAAGAGCTTCACTGAGGTGAGACAGGGACAAGGACACAGTGGGGAAGGATGTTCTGGGTGGGATGTTCTGGTGTGTCCCCTCTTCTATGGGAGAGAGAGACCCCTGACTTGGAAAGCCCTTTTGGGAAGTCCTTTTTGTCAAGGGCTTATTTTCCTTTTCAGGCTGTGGATGGTGGTGTCTTGGGTGGGATTGCAGGGATTTGGGCAGGGCTGCAGCTGTCTGCGTGAGTGGGACTGTGTGGGGACAGTGACCCCATCACCTGTTAACAAGGCCTTTGTAGAGACAACCCCTTTCATTCTTCATTGAGAACACTTGGTATTAAAGAAAGACAGGATCTTTCCATAGGTTCACATTTTGGTTAATTTTGGCCATCTAATCCAAACTTCTGAATTTCTCCCTCTACATAACTCTTGTGTATAAACTCACCCATTTGGCCCTATGTCATTAATTACCAAATTAATGTCTGAAGATGCACATTTCCACCAGAGCTGCCTGTGACTTGGGAAGTCTCCTTAGCAGCCCAAAAATCTTTCACCAGGGCTGCTGTGAAAAGCTGAGGGAAGGGCAGTGCTAAGCTTTGTTCCCAGGCAGGTGTGTTGTGGTAGAGGATGTGGAGCCCTGCAAAGCACAGTGTAGCCATTCAGGGGTGAAACAAATCTGTCAGAGAAGCCTAAGCAGGCAACAAGAACCTGACACACTTGCCACGCTAGAAGCACCACACGGATTCTGACCATGATTCAACCAAGAGAAGCCCTTTGTTACATCACTGACTCCATTATATGGTATGTCAAACAGGCAATGTGATTGGTAGGCAAAGTCAACACCTCTCTGATCACATTGGGCAAGACAGATGTCCATCAAGAGAACTCCTCCTCCAAGAAAGAATGTAAACACTCTTGATTACAGAAACGTGCGTGAGAGAAAGAATTTCCAAAGGTAAACATCAGAAGGCTGAGAAAGCAGGGCAACAAGAACCTGCCCTTGGATGATGCAGGGATTGCTCTTGGCTGGACATGTGTTCATCACTGCACTGCTGCCCTTTGCATCAGTCTGATGTTCCCTGCCTGGGTGCTGTCCCCTGTCAGGGACTGTTGGATTTTTCCCTCAGCACCTGACAGATGCTCCAGATGCTCCCACTTACCAGGAATAACTCACAGGGGTGGTAACAATGGGGCAATACCACCTCAGCTGTGACCTGCCTGTTGCTCATGTTCTGCAGAACAATTAAATCAATAAATTAGTCAGATTTAGGTTCTTTAGGTTTCTCTCTGTGCTCTGCCATGACGTAGAAGTATCTTTGCTGTTCATGTAATGGTGAATCTTTGCAATTTCTGAGGCTTGGAAGAGCAGAACTTCAAGCTGCATCATTTTCCAAATAAAATTCTCAGGCTCTGACAGGCCTTCAAGGCTTTGCCCAAGGTTTGCTATCCTGGGAAAGGGAACCTCCTACTCAATCTTGGACCCCAATATCCAGACTTGACACCCAGATTAGAACAGCCATTCTTAGCAGCTTGAGAAGTCGATGAGAAATGAGATTTCCCATGGAAATTGAAGGGGAATGGATTTTTAGTAGATATTTTCTTTTTTTTTTTTTTTCAGTGCGGTTTTCATTCCCCTCAGATGTTATTCTTGGAGTTCATAATTGGTAGCTCTTGGGACAAATTCATAAAATCAATAAAACTCGGATTGCTTTATGCTGACTTCTTTCTCTGCAGTGCTGGGAATAACAGGGCCAGATACTGCTCCATATGAGACTTGTGCTGGGAGAAGGAATACTTTGAAGCAAATTATAGGAATTGAAACCTAGTATTAAACAAACAAACAAACAAATTCTCAAGTCTCATGGAGAGTTTTCCCTGGGAAAAACAGAAGAAGGAAGAACCTTTCCCAATTTGGTTGTATTGTCCCAAACCCCTGGTGGTTGGAAAGCCCTGACCATGCTGTGACAGAAGAATTAATTCAGAGGAGCTGAGTCCTCCTCAGTCAGCCAGGGAGCAAACAGAGCTTTGGAAAACAAAATGTGTTATGGAAATGAGACAAACACAGAAAATAGGAAATTACTTTGCTACTGCATCATCACCATTTTAACTAAACTTAAATGTGGCTTCCTAGGGAATCTTTTTCTCATTTCTAAGAATTTTTATCTAACTTAGGAATTGCTGAATTATGCCAGTAATCCCTGAAACCATCAGCATTTGTGTATTTCAAAGTACATCATGAGCAGTCAGAACTTGTTGAAGGATCTCCAGGCTCCACACTGATTCCTGCTCTGCAACTGGAGCGGCTGAGTTTGGAAGTAGAAGGATTTCAAAGATTGTTGTTTCTGGACTGATCTTAACACACTTAAACAACTGAAGACTCTGATCTCTGTATGGGAACCAGTGTGGAAAACAGGAGTATGGGTGCTGGAAATGGATTTCTGGGGTTCTTAAGGAGGGGACATCCTATTCCTTTGCAAGCCAGGAGAGTAAAAGGCTGGGGATGAAGGGGAAAGTGGGGCCCTGGAGAAGCAGGGTCCTTCAGAGAGATTTCCCAGTGTTGGCCTTCCACAGAGAAAACTCCTCACAGGTTCCTTTCTAGTGGGAGTTGTTCTGTTCCAGGAGCTCTGAGGGGGAGAGAGACCCCTGATTTGGGAAGTCCTTTTTGTCAAGGGCTTATTTTCCTTTTCAGGCTGTGGATGGTGGTGTCTTGGGTGGGATTGCAGGGATTTGGGCAGGGCTGCAGCTGTCTGCGTGAGTGGGACTGTGTGGGGACAGTGACCCCATCACCAGCTAACAAGGCCTTTGTAGGGACAACCCCTTTCATTCTTCATTGAGAACACTTGGTATTAAAGAAAGACAGGATTTTTCCATAGGTTCACATTTTGGTTAATTTTGGCCATCTAATCCAAACTTCTGAATTTCTCGCTCTACATAACTCTTGTATATAAACTCACCCACTTGGCCCTATGTCATTAATTACCAAATTAATGTCTGAAGATGCACATTTCCACCAGAGCTGCCTGTGACTTGGGAAGTCTCCTTAGCAGCCCAAAAATCAGAAGGCTTTTGTTTGGTGTGAAAGTGAGGGAACAAATTCCCACTTGGGTCTGCTTTCTGTTTCCAAGCCTGTCTCAAAAGGAACAGGGATAAATCCAAGTGCAGTTGTGGTGGTTCACTGCATCTCCCTGTTTCAGGGAGTGACTGTAGCAGTAGGAATACTGGGGTTTGCTGCTTCTTACTCCTTTTTGGGGAGAACTAAAGGATCCCCACAAAGATCTTTTCACACAGTTCAGTCATCCTTGTCCACCTACAAGCCCATTCTCAGTCTGGATTTCTTTTTTTCACCCTAATCTGTTTTTAATCCCTTCATCTCTCCTGTATTCACAGCATGTTTCTCCTGGGAAAAAAAAATCCAGCAACAGTAATAACAGCAGTTTTATTCTCCATGAGCACTTTGGTTTATTCCTTCAGTGAATGCTGAGGGGGATAGAAGGATCTCTGAGCTGACCCAGTGAGGTGAGTGTGTCAAAAGAGCACAGACAGCAGAGCAGTGTGATTCAGTTTATCCTGGGAATATGTAAAAAGCTCTCCTGAAACTAGAAATATGCTAATCAACAGTTGGATTTTTCAGCAAACCAGATGCAAAGTCTTTCCTAGGGTTTCCTATTTTACTGATTCTCTGTTAGATCTCAGCTGCAAATGTGTGGCTGAGTTCCTGGGATTACAGATGAGCACCTGACCACACTCCCTGCAATTACAGGGCTTTGAGAGAATCTGGAGGGTTATTTTTTCATCACTTCTTTGAGTGGTCAGATACCTGCGTGTCTCCTGTCTGACTTCAGTGCATTATCTCTCCTGGGCTCTTTATCCAACCCCATTCTCATTTTCCCACTCCCTGAGCAGGCACAGAAAGAGGCATGAATAGGGTAGATGTGAATGAGTCACTGATGCTCTGGGGCCAGGTGAAAATCAGCTGTGTGTGCACTCAGCTTCTGGTGCACCTGAGCTAAAATTCACCTCCTGAAATCTCAGGGAAAGAAATTGTTTTTTCTGTGGAAGGTCAGTTATGTGTGTGTGAGTCTTTAGGTTCATGAGTAGCTTTGAAAACTTCACTGGGATTTTATAATTTCCTTCATGAAACAAAGCACTTCCAGGAATTTCGAGCATGGAGCTGAAGAAGCTCTGGCTTTGCTTGGTGAAAATAAACCTAGTGTGGCAATAGGACATTGCAAGTTGGACCAGATGAATTCTGCTGCTCCTTTTAACCAGACATTTCTGTGATCCTGGGATATCCCTACAGATCTCAGGTCCTTTAGTGTATCACCAACTGTTTGTTTTTCCTGGACACCTGTGACTCAGTGATGGTGGGTTTTATATGAAGAACTTGTGTTACCAGGGGTGCGTCACAGTGAGAGCGGTCTCAGGCTCTTGTTTTGATTCCATTTACCTACTGATGTGTAATATGTGAATTTCCTGCACCATTAAAATGGTTTAGTTCATCCTTTGCTTGGTTTTAGGGGAATCGAGCGATACCCACGGGGCACTGACGTTTGTCTGGTTGCCGTGTTACCTCAGTGCAAATCAGCTGGAAAAGGCAGGGCTAATTGCTTTGATTTAATCCTGAAATGTCAATGACTCAATGATGGCTCATTCATGGAAGTTATCTGCTCGAGGTAAAAGGACTGGATAAAAATAGCTTCCTTGGGATGAACTTTAAATGCTGGAAGTTTCAAATCATAGCATCATGGATGGTTTGAGTTGGAAGGGGCCCTAAAGATCACCTAGATCTGACATCTCTGCCATGAGAAGGGACAAAGGTATGGGGCAGACCTATGGGAAACATGCAGAAAGCATTTGTGGGGAAGAATTGCAGTGCCTCACTGCCAGCTGTGACACAGCAGGCAAAAATCTGAGTTGCCATCCCAAAGAACAGCAGGTGAGAGAAGGGAATTGAGGGTTAAATACCAGATGTAAAGAATAAGGGTGATGCTGTCCCACATCCAAGGCAGGCAGCAGAGGATAACAGACACAATTCCTGGCTGCAGGGCCACCAGAGCCTGTGGTGGCCTAAAAAATTCAACAGAAGAAAACTAAAATTCAACAGAAGAAAATGTCAGACCCAAAGTATTTGCCTTGTAAATGAAAAGGGGACATGCAACTTGATTTGTAGCCTGTTCGGCCTACATGCCTTCTCCCTTCCCATGTCTCGATGGGAAAGAGATGTTCATAAATTGCTTATTATTCTTCCTTATTTTTCTTTCTGTCTCTCAGAGGATGTTCTTGCCCCCTGATTTGGTGGGCAGGCACATGACAGGACTACAGCCTCCCGTTAGAACCGCTCTAGTTCTGGCTGGGTTGCCTTCAGTGTGAATTCCAGGACTTCCCTGGCCTCAGCTGGCACGGATCCACCTGGGCCATGCGGGTGGGGTTGTTCTGGAGCCCTGCTGCAGCCCAGAGGCAGCGTTTGTGGCTGTGCCAGCGTGAAAGGGAAGGGATGGAGGCAGTTTGCAGCTTGTTTCTGTCAGACCAGGCAGCAAATGAGACCTGTTCATACCCTGCAGCTGGCTCCTGCTTCAGGCTCCCATCCTTCAGCCCTGTCCTTTGTAAATTAACTCAAATATCTCAGGGACACTGAAGCTTTCCAACTCTGGAAAGACTTCTCCCCTCTTTTTTTTTTTTTTTTTTTTGTTTAGAGTGCAAGAAGTTCCCTGCTAACATGTCACCTTTATTCCTCAGCATCATTAATTTCTTTGGGGCTGAACCAAGAGAGTTTTGAGGAGAGAATCTGTGTGTTGCAGTGCTTTGTAAGAGTTTCCATACAAAGACTTTTGGATGTACAAAGTGCTAAGCAGGCAGCTGGATTTCAGTGTCTTAATAGTGTTCTCTCCAGGTCTCTCTTTCAGCAGTAAAAATCTTCTGTTCTCAATATGGAGATGTGAACTGAATGGAAAACATCCCTTTGTGTGGTCTGGGAAAACCAGAGATATTTTCATTAATACCTTCAGAACTGCAGAAATATCCATGAGCTTGGAGATTTAATTTGTGTGAGTGATGGGTACAGTCACCACTATATTTGTGAGTTTAGCCATAAGATTTCACAGCTGTGTTATCTCTGTTTTCCTGCCTTGCTGTCTTGGTGCAGACCTGCTGGTCTGTAGCACCTGCAGGTTTTCTGTGTGCCAGATGAAGTGCTCAGTTATCACAATCACATTTATTCAGCTATTTGCTGCTCTTCTCTGCAATGCAGGGTTGTTTCCTAGGCTACATTTTCTAGTATAATACTTACCCTGTTGTCAGATCCCTTCCAGTGGATTTGGCTTCATTCTTTGATCCAGTGAAGATAAATTAGTGAACTGTCCTGCTTTATCAGTGGAGATGGGCTTTGTTTTCCCTAAGCTGAGTTTTGTTTTTTTTCTTTTTGTTTTTCCTGAAAACACACTTCAAATACATCATGCAACTTTGTAGCACAGATGAAGAGGAATTTCAAACTCTCAGGCAAAATGATGTGAGACAAGGAAAGGAGGAAGCAGCCTTTGATCAGGCTCTGCATTGCCTTTTTCTTGCTAAAACCTAAATAACAGTGCATTGATTCCCTGAAGGCTTCTTGGTGTCAGCCCCATGGGTGAAGGGGACACTTGGGGTGTGATGAGCAGTGCAGGGGGTGACAGGGTCAGCAGCCCCCAAGTGCAAGAAACGGAGCAATAGTGAAACCAGCAGCTTCATTCTGGGTCCAAAAAGTGCAGAATCGGGGTTTGTACTTAACAAGTAGCAGAAGGAGAAACAAAGCTACTGTCAGGACAAGGAAGGAAAGAAGAGGGTCCAGATTTTCCTGTGCATTGCGGGGTTTGATGCAGCAGTGGGTGTGACAGCCTGACCCTGGAGCTGTTTCTGTCTCTGCTCACCTCAGCTCTCACACCACCTGTGCAGGAGCCTCTGGTTTGCTGCAGCTCACAGCCAGCACCTGCAAGAAATCAGCATCTTTTGGGTGCCTCCAGTGATCCCAGCTGTGCTCTGGGACAGGCAGAGGGCTGCAGCCAGGCACTTTTACAGGTGCAATCCTTATTCCTGCATGGGTGGCATTAGCTCTCCCCTCTGCCCAACCTTCACAGCTGCTTTCCCTGCCAGCAGTCACCGAGATGAGCTAATTACACAGATTATGCAATTTTGCTGCACATAATACGTGTAATTTTGTAATGAAGGAGTGTGTAATGATGCTGTGTAATAACAGTTCACACAAACCTGCCTTTGACACAAGGCTCTGGCAGGAGAAACTTGGCATAAAAGAGTTAAATAAGGCCATCAGATCATGGATAGGGAAGAAATCTCCAGGCATTTCTGTGTCCTTTTGGAAGTGCTAATACATCCACAAATATTTATTTTTAATAGGTAGATTTCAGCTACAGTAGTAGCAGTGTCCTGAGTGCTCAGATGAATTTCATGAATACAAGCAAATAAATGATTCACAGAAGACTTGATTTCATCTTTTTTTTTTTCCATGATCAGGCAAAATATTATTTTTGCTTGTTGCAGCACTGTGGTTTGTTGATGTTTGATGTAGTCTTTCTTCATAAAATAATAGAATAATTAAGGTCAAGTCCAACCATGAAATCAGCACTTCCTGTTTGCTTTCTTCTGTGTGGACAAGATTATTGATTATTGATGGTAAAATTGGCTTCATTTTGCTGGCACTGATGTGGGGCTTAAGGACCAGATTTTTTTTTTAATAAGCTCTAAACAAACTCTGGAAAATATTTTCCCCAGGCAACTACTGGGAGGCCAGAGGGGAAGGAGAGGAGCTGTACTGGGTTAACATGGCAAAGGTTTGGCAGCAGAGGAATGCAGGAGTGGTTATTCCGAGAAGAGGTGATCAGGGGCTATCCCCACTTAACAGAGCCAAATTAATTAACTAAACTGTTAATTACTCACTAAACTGTCTTTTTCTCAATGCTATGAGTTTTCCATCTTATTTTATCCCCCCCATCCTAATGAGGAGAGGTGGAGAACAAGAGGTCTGGTGGGCACCCAGCAGTCAGCCAGGGTCATCCCACCCCAGGGCAATATCAAATAAATGCAGGAAAATTCATCCTGATTTATTTTTTTCAAAATTCTTCAAGCTTGGGAATACAGTTATGAGGGCTGAATGCTGCAGAGCACAGGCTGCTGTCCTAGGGAGAGGCTTCCAGAAGGCAAACTGGGGCATTTGAATGGAATTTTGAATTGGAATATTTATTCAGTCTCATCTCTGACTGTATTTTACAGCAGGTGGAAATGTTTTAAATCCAGCCTGTGGTTTATAGCTAAATGCACTCCCTGGTTTTCAGTCTCAGAACACAGTCAGGATTCAGAGTGCTGACTCACAGACATTTTTAGCTCTCAGTGAAGTCATGAAGAAATTCTCTCTGCCTGTAGCAGATCTCCTTTCCCAAAACAGAGACACCAGACTAAAGTGATGTTATTTTTACATGAAATTCCAGCTCAGTTGTCTCACTTCAAAGAATATCAAAATCAGTCATTTTTCGTTGAAACAAAGGCACTGATCTGTGGTATCATCATTCCCTGCAAACATTTTTAAACTTCCCTGAAGTTTCTGATGTCATTTGACACGGCATATCCTGTTTGGCATGGTCCTTCAAATCCCACAATAATGAGTGTTTCTGCCTTCTCTACCGTGACTCCAGAGCTGAGGATCTCCGTTTCCAGTCTGGTGCCATCAGCTCATTGTGGAGGGGCTCTACTGTGACACCTCTAAGCTTTCCTTCACTAAATGCTCTCCAGTCAACTTCAGGAACTTCAGTTTCTGCCATTTCAGCAGCGTTTGTGAATGAAATTCCCTCTCGGTTATCACAAGGAAGGTTGTCTGTTAAACTGCTACTCTCTCCCCAAACCCTCCTACAAATGCATTCTGTGTAAGTGCTTCAGTTCTAAGACCAGGAATTTCGACAGATCATAAACAGCACTATTTAAAGATGGAAAAAAGGTGTTAAGAAGTGGTTAAAAAGTGGTAAAAAAAAGGAGAAAATATTTGTAAAGGGGGCTGGCTGTGGTCACTTGTAATCAAGCAGCATTTCCTGCAGTCTGAAGCATCCTGTGAGTGGTTTTCAGTACAAAGGAAACAGAGGCACTTGTAGCATATGCATTTTAAAGAGATAATGAGCTGTATTCTTCTCTCAGACTGAACTAAATCCTAAGTACTCTGAAGTTAAATGTTTTTTCCTGACATATTCATGATGTGCAGTCCTGTAACAGCTAATTGCAGTGATTAACTGCATTTCACAGATGATGACCAGAAGAAACTGTTATGTGAGGTGTTGTGCATCTCCTTTGTGTTTCAAAAATAACGAGAGCAACTTTTAATTACCTTTTTACTGTAATTAGAATAATCTACTGACCTTCTATTGATTAATCCAAAGAGAAATCCTTGTGCACAGGAAAGGAAGAGACATTTTATTCTAAACACTTCATGTGTAATTACTTAAAGAATCTTCTATCCATAGAAAGATTTAGATTCTATTTTAAGAGGAGAATTTGAGAGTGGTGCATCAAATGATCTCATTTCACATGCTATAATTAAGATCAGATAGCTGAGAAGGAAAAAAAAAATCTTGATAATCATTTAATTTTAAAAGCCATTATTGGGAGCTACTCCAGGATGTTGTAGCTGCGTGACAGTAAAGTCATCTTTTACTCACTAACATTTCATTTGGGAACTGTTATGTGGGAAATCTCTCTTTATAAGCCACAACAGGGGAAATGAAGGTTCAGCTGCGAGCTCCGTAATCAGAGAATCAGAGAATGGTTTGGGTTGGAAGGAGCATTAAAGATCATCCAGTTCCAACCTCCTCTGCCATGGGCAGGGACACCTTCTACTAGACCAGGTTGCTCAGAGCCCCATCCAGCCTGGCCTGAAACGCTCCCAGGGATGGGGAATCTCTGTTTTTGTTATGGATAGGATTCCCAGAATCATGGAATCAGAGAATATCCTGAGCTGCAAGGGATGCACAAGGATCATCCAGTCCAGCTCCTGGCCCTGCACAGACACCCCAACAATCCCCCTCCGTGCACCCCTGGCAGTGCTGTCCAAATGCTCCTGGAGCTCTGGCAGCCTTGGGAATGTGTCCATTCCCTGGGGAGCCTGGGCAGTGCCCAGCACCCTCTGGGGGAAGAGCCTTTCCCTGATCTCCAACCTAAACCTCCCCTGACACAGGCTCGAGCCATTCCCTCAGGGCTTACCACCAGAGCGAGGAGATCGATGTCTGCCTCTCCACTGCCTCTCCTGAGGGTGTTGAAGACCACAGTGAGGTCTCCCCTCAGTCTCCTCCAGCCACAACAAGCCACATGCCCTCAGCCTTTCATATGGTTTCCCCTCCAGACCCTTCACCACCTTCACTGCCCTCCTTTATAAGAGAGGCAGGAGCACTTATGTTAAAGCCATCTTTGCTGTGCTTGCTGCGTGTCACCATCCGCCAACACGAGCGGGGTCGTGATGGTTTGTGTAGGGATCTCAGAGCACAAAAGACACAGCAGGGGACAACAGCACTATGGTTAAACAGAAATGCACCTTTATTGAGTGCCAACACCAGTAATGCCATAGAGGGAAGGAAGGGAAATAAAAGGATAGAGAGAGAAAGAGAAAGAGAAACAGGGGGAGGCGGTATAGCTACAAACGAAGAGAAGAATCCTCGTGGTCCTCAGCCAATAGATTGTCTTCATCTGCCGGGGAGATCTCAAAATGGGGTGAAC